>CM062816.1:1452442192-1452735682 GCA_031772625.1 Pinus tabuliformis
AATCTCTTAAGAGATGTCCATGCTGATGAAATTTTTGACATCGAAGGGAACATTTTCATAGTCTACGATATGTAAATGATATTGATCTTATGACTCAAGGGATATGGATTATAGGAGGGTCCTTCTATGTTCATGTAGAGATAGATTCTAGCATATGATGTGTAAAAACCTTGCTTAGTTTTCTATGAAGGAAAGACACATTTACCTGGTTTATTGCTGATTTATTTTAGATCTCTTGGTCACAATATTCATATGAAAGCAAATACATAAGGATCTAGAAAGGGCCCAGGAGAAGTCCTCCTTGTCTTGGATGAATCTTGTCATACATATGCACATGTATAAGCCTTCTAAGTAGAAAATGTATGGTCCTCTTCAAGAATGGCCTTTAAATCCTCATGTGATGGAAAAATCATGGTGAAAAGCCTTTGAAGCCTAGCTTGACTTCATAATGGAGCTTAGGCTTCCACCTTTGAGCTATTTGGTATAGGAGGGCCTTTTCTATTAGCCATATCTTGATAAATTTATATTAGGGCATGGTCCTCCATGTGCTATATGTTTCTGTTCAACGTGGCTGGAGGAATGTGTAGATGTCGGATCACTCTCGATTTAGATTTATAGGTGCTAGTTTGTATTTTTTATGGTATTTTAGAATATTCTTGGTTGTGCCAACAAAATTCATGGATGGGGTTTCATCAGTCATTTTAACATTATTTATTACTAAGTATACAGAGGAGGTGATCTTTAGTGATTGGCGAGGGAGATTTTTTACAGAAGCACTAGCTCAAAGTGGAGGGTTGGAGGGACGGGGGGGCCACCCTACCTAGGAAACCATTGGTGTATTGTATAACAAAGAAAGTAGGCTAGAATATGATTCAGGGTAGTGTTTCCATGATTGGAAGAGTCTAGGAGCAGTACAGGGTTATAGAGCGGATCATCTCAACTAGAGTCCTAATAGTATATTAATTATTAAAAAGGGAATCAATTACAACGGAGAATTCTCTATAAAAATAGGTAAACATATCGAGAAATATGTGATATGTGAAAAACAATTAAATTAATTAATTAATATGAATTAATAAGAATGATAACATATAGAAAAACAAGAAAGGGGGGTAAGAAAGAAGGAGGGGGAAGCTAGAAAATAAGAAAACTAGGGCAGAGGAAGTGTAAAGGAAAAAAATGAGAGATATAGGATTAAGAAACAAGGAGGAGTAAGAATAGGGAAAAGGTAAAGCAGAAGGGAGGGAAAGGATAGGTGACAGAAAAGGAAAAACCAGAAAACATAAGTAACCTAAGGTGTTATGGAGGAGGATTTTGGAGAAAAGAAAGATTAGGAAAGTAAAAAGAGACCCGGTTGCTAAAGGGGACTAGAATTGGTTGATCAGTTGAAGAAATTACTTATAATTTCCAGCCTTCTCCTTTATTTACGATACCCAGATTTTGGAAATTTCTAATCCTCTCTAATGTGTGTTTTAAAATGATGATTTTTTGTGGAAGAATTTGAGTGTCTTTAAGAAAAACTTGATTTTTTATTTTGAGACTATGTTAACCTAAGGTCAAGGATATGATACATTCATATTTGATGTCAACAGAGTGTTTCTTTATTTTAGTCTTGAATGATCTTCCATGTTCACGAATGTAAAATCTCCCTTAGGAGAATGAAACCTTGTAGAGTCCTTTTGTTGGTGGATTTCATTGTTTTCTTTAACAAAGACCATCCTTTTTTTTTTCCACTGACCAAATCTTTAAAGGATATGATGATATTCTTCCACTTTATAACTATTGCAATATTATCAATAAATCCTTGATTGTAGGTAAGGTTTCCTATCCTCGTAGTGTCATTTTCAACGTGTGGTGGTTTGGTTAGACCCTATTTTTATTTGAACTCTTGTGAATATTTTGTTAATGTATTTCTCTTTATAGCATATATCTTTGAATACCTTTTCTAAGTGATAAAATTCTTGTTGGAGATTTTTAGAGCTAAAATATTAGCTGCTCAGGTGGAAATATTGTTTAAAAATGCTTAATTTTTGAAGGGGATGGTTATGGGAATAAACATGGAGGTAGTTTTCAGTATGTGCACTCCTTCTAAATACTTTGCGTCCAAATGTGCCAGTATCAATTTGGGTAAGAGAAAAATTGTTAGGTCCCTATACTACTAGTGTAACCCCTTATTATTATTAGTACAACCCCCTAATTATATTGGTGTGCCCATGTAGTCCCCATATTATTATTATTGTGCCCCATAGAAGCCAATATTTTTATTATTGTGCCCTTACATTATTATGGTTATGTTGGCTCTAATTATATTATGACCCCTTAGACTCCTATATATAGAAAGGAGGCCTTGTCATTTGTATCATCCAAGAATTGTTCATTTGTGTAATGTAAAGGAGGTTGCCCCCTCAAAGAGGTTAAATTCTAAGGCGTTGATCTATCTTTTCTATCTTTTGGTGAGCTGATTTCCTAACATTTAGTATCAGAGCTTTGGATTATAGGGTTTTGCTTCTCCAAATAGGTTATCGTGAAATTTTCGCTATAACTTTATTTCTGTGATGTTGCAGAAGCTAAAAAAAAACCCATTTGAGACAACATCACACTAAACCTTAGGTCTGAATTTTAGATTTTCTATCGCTATATGTTCAGAGATATGATTTGAGGATGTTAGGGTTTGTCCAAGCTCCAGAATTTTATCTAAAAACAACTCATCGTGGAATTTTCACTATAAATATTTTTCTACGAAGTTTCAGAAGCTAAAAAAAAAAACCCATTTGAGAGAAATCGTTCTGAATATCGGCTCTAAATTTCAGATCCTGTCTCCCTATATTTTCGGAGATATAATCTAAGGAGGTTAGGTTTTGCAGACCCCCGAATTATATTCCGAACAGGTCACGTTGGAAAATCATCATAACTTTTGTTCTGAGAATCAGAGTGAAATTTCGTAAGAAATTTTAGAAAGAGAACTTCTTGTAGTTTTTTATGTATCAGTTGCAGGTACTAAGGTCAAAACAGTGAGACGTGGCACGTAATACAAGTTTTCCTCTATTGAACTAGTCTATAATTAGGTCACCATGGGAGATCTGGCATAATTTTTTCTTGGATAATCAAATCTGATCAGACTTGTGGGTTTGAAGAGAACTCAGAGAGCTATTGCAAGAAGAAATTTTAGAACTTGGAGATTGGAAATTACAGAGTTACAGTCATTTCAAGATCGAGATCCTAAAATCAAGAAAAATCGAGATGAGGAAGTTTGATGGCAATGATCTGATAAAATTGGATACTACAGATGGAGAAATATTTGTTGGCATTATGTTTTCTGGTATGACTGTATGTTACAGATGTTGTACTTGATGGCAACTCCAGTGGTAAGGCTCTCAGTTTGTTGAAAATTAAGAAGGACGCAGACAATCGGTTCAGAAAGTGCGTCCCGCAGGTATACCATGCAGAACCGCGTCCAGGGACGTCGACCAGCCGTTCAGGGGGTGCGTCTACCCAGTGCACACATTTCAAGGCACGTGGGGGTTTCTTGTGTGGTATCTAGCCGACGGTTTTGTGTTTCTATGGTGTCGGCTCGTGGTATTGTTCCATGTTTTGGGGAGGAGCTTGCCTATATAAAGCAAAGGTGTTCATTTGGATTGAGCAATTGTCTTGGGTTGAATATCTTATTTGGTGAGATCTAGTCCAGATCTAAGAGGGCGAATCTTCTAATGGACTGTGATCTCTATGGCGCATGATCAGATCTGTAGATCTGACTGTTTGGGTCTGTTCTGAAGTCTTCATATCATTTACATCTGAAGGGTCGCAGGTTCAGTGAAGGGAAAGTGCGCCGGGACGCAGATACTGTAAAGGGCAAGTGCGCCGAGACGCAGTACAGTAGAGAGAGACCTGCGTGGGGACGCAGGGAGATCAAGGTTCAGGTGCGTCTCTGAAGCAGAAGGACGCGGCGCGATAATGTTTTCAGGTGCGTCTCTGTAGCGAAAGACGCGGCGCGATAGTATCTTTGGGTGCGTCCCTGAAGCAACAGAACGCAGAGCAGTCACAGGAACAGTGCGTGGGCACGCAGCGGAGCAGAAGGATATCTGCGTGTGGACGCAGAGTAGCAGAAGGTTAACGGCGTCTGGTCGCAGGCCATTGAAAGAAAAACTGCGTCTCTGTTTTAAGATGTTCTGTTGATTGAATTTCTCTGTTGATAAGGTGTTCTGGGTTAGTTCTGTTATTGCTGATCTGATATCTGTAGTGGTCTATATCTGTTATGTATTTGTTGATCATCTGATGCTTTATGAAAAGAAGTAGGGGGTTGTAGCTCCCTTCCAGGAGTAGACTGGAAAACGAGAAAGAGAGAGAGTTGTAGCTCTCTGCAGGTTGCAGCCTGCGTACTGGTAAAGGACTGCACCAGTACAAAATCATTGTAAAAGAAGTTTCTAAATTGAAAGAAGATAGAGACATATTGCAGCAGGTGGTTTTCACCCACATTGGGTTTCCACCTTACATCTTGTGTTCTTTGGTGTGACTATTTGTTTTTCATGCTCATTATTTTATGGTACTGATATGCAAAAATAATTCAAAGATCAAATAAGGAAGATTTATTAAATTGCTTGATAATACTGATTCACCCCCCCCTCTCAGTATTATTTTCAACAATTGGTATCAGAGCAGGTCCTTCAGAGAAGCTTGATCGCTTGAAGGTAGATCGTTCATCATGAGCAACTACGAGAAAGAAGCATCAATCAGGCCACCGATTTTTGATGGGACAAATTTCAATTATTGGAAGGTAAGAGTTACTGCATATCTTCAATCTCTTGGTACAGAAGTTTGGAACATTGTAGAAACAGGCTATGCTTTTCCTTCAGCTACTCCTACAGATCCAGCTGAGAAAAAGAAGTATGAAACAAATGCAAAGGCAGTCAGTACTCTATTAGGAAGTATATCCCAAACAGAATTCATGAAGGTAATGCACTTCAAATCAGCAAAAGAGATATGGGACAAAATGATCACTAGCTATGAAGGAGATGAACAGGTAAAACAAGCTAAACTTCAAACTCTCAGGATTCAATATGAGACTCTCAAGATGTATAATGATGAAAGTGTGGCTAATTATTTTCTTCGGGTAGATGAGATTGTTAATTGTATGAAAAATTTGGGTGAAGAAATAAAAGAGACTAAGTAGTTCAAAAGATTCTAAGATCATTATCCCCCAAGTTTGAATCTAAAGTATCTGCAATAGAAGAAAAGGAAAATCTCCGTGTTCTCACTATGTCTCAGCTACATGGAATTCTAACTGCTTATGAAATGAGAAAGGGAGGTCCATCAGACAGAAGGGAAGCTGCTTTTAAGGCATCAGGCAAAGAAGATTACTATGAAGCAAGCCATGTTCCAGAAGAAGAGGAAGAAGAATCAAATTTTGTCAGAAATCTTCAAAGGGGTTCTGGAAGGTTCAGAGGTAAGCTACCTTTCAAATGCTTTGCTTGTGGAAGAGTAGGTCATTATGCTGCAAAATGTCCTTATAAGGATAAAGGAAAGGAACCTGCTAGATGGAACAAGAAACAAAGTGCAAATAAGAAAAGCTACTACACCCATGAAGATAGTGATGGCTTATCAAACAGTGATGAAGATGAACAAGGTAATAAATATAAGCTGTTAATGGCATTTGAAGATGATGATTATGAGGATGCTGTAGATGTGGATAATCTCTATGATGAAATTACTAGACTCAAGAGATGTATAGAAGAAAAGAATGTGATCATTGATACTTACAATTTCAAATTGATGAAAAGGAAAAACATCTTGAAAAACTAGAAGGTGAAATTGCTGGTCTCAGAAAAGAATTGAGAAAACAAAAGCTATTAATCTTAAGTTTGTCAAAGGATCTGAAACTTTGGATGAGATTATCAATGTGCAGCGGTCTCCTCTAAACAAGACAGGTTTGGGCTATAATGGAGAAACCTCTCAAGCATCCACCTCAAAAAGTTATCTTGATGCAGCAAGAAGAAATGAGCAGAAGAACAATGAAGATAATCAGGTAAAGCAGGGACGAATTACAAACAGAAACTATCAGGGACAATCCATCTTAAGGGTGAACAAAAGCTACAACCAGCCACAGGTAAAATCTTCTCAGTTTGGTTCAAGAATAGATGAAAATAGAAATTACAATCAGTTGGCTGGTAGATTCAATAACCGCAGAAGCTTCTTCAATGGACAATGCTTTTCTTGCCATAACTTTGGTCACAAAGCAGCTCAATGTGTTGCATATAAAACAATCATGACTAGGGAAGCTCAAAAACAAAGAAGTATGACAGGGATTACAAAAAGGACCTATAACAACTTTTCGGTTCTTGAAAATGAAGTTGAATGTTCTATTTGCAATAATTTTGGTCATGAAGACTCTGAATGCAGGAGCAGGTTTCAGGAGAAAAAGGAACAAGCCACAAGCACCAAAACATGGAGAATAAAGGAACCTCAAACAGAAAGATGTGGGATAGCATTTTATGCAGAAGGACAGGAAAATCTATGGTACATTGACAGTGGATGTTCGAACATATGACAGGTGATAAAGAAAAACTTGAATCTTATTCTACTTTAGAAAAGGAAAGAAAGTTTCTTTTGGAAATGATACTCCTGCAACTATAAAAGGAAAAGGTATTGCTCCTTTGAAAGAAAAGGTCAAGGCTGGAAATGTTTTGTATGTTGATGGATTGAAGCATAATCTTCTAAGTGTCAGCCAGATGTGTGATCAAAAAACCGAGGTTATTTTCAGATCAAATGGATGTCTTGTTCGTGATCTTGATACAGGTAAAACAGTACTCAAAGGCAAAAGAACTCCAAATAATCTGTACATATTTGAAGAAGGACAACAACAATGCTATCTTAGCAAGGATGAAGAGCACTGGTTATGGCATCGAAGGTTGGGACATCTAAGCTTCTCACAAATAAGGAAAGCATGCAAATATCAGGCAGTTCGCGATCTTCCAGATATCAAAATTCCTGACAACACCATATGCAGATCATGTCAGTTTGGAAAACAAACCAGACTAACTTTCCAGAGAAAGAAGGATCAGCTAGCATGCCTCTTGAGCTAGTACATACAGATACATGTGGTCCATTCAGGAAAAGAACACCTAGAGGAGAGGAATACTTGATATTATTTATTGACGATTTCTCCAGGTTTGTCTGGTTAGGACTTATGAAGCACAAAGATGAAGCATTCGAAAAATTCAAGTCCTTCAAAGCCTTGGTTGAAAATGAATCAGGTCACAAAATTAAGTGCCTCAGATCCGACAGAGGTGGGGAATTTACTTCAAATGAATTTTTCGATTTCTGTGATGAACATGGGATAAGGAGAGAATTCTCTACAGCTAGAACTCCTCAGCAAAATGGAGTTGTTGAAAGAATGAACAGAACAATCCAACAAATGGCTCGTGCTATGCTTGATGAATCAGGAACTCCCGCAACTTTCTGGGGTGAAGCTGCACATGCTGCGGTTATTATTCTCAACAAGACAAATGTCCGGGTGAACAGCACTCAAACTCCTCATGAGCTCTGGAGTGGTAAAACTCCTTCGGTAAAGCACTTCAAAATCTTTGGGAGCAAATGCTATATCAAGAATACTGATGAGCAGCTTGGCAAACTTGAACCTAGAGCAGATGAAGGCATTCTTCTTGGCTATTCTCCACATAGCAAAGCATACAAATGCTACAATAAAAGACTTGGCAGAATTGTTGACAGCATTGATGTAGTGGTTGATGAGAAGGGATATATTCCTAGGCAAGTACATCATGAAGATATAGAAGAAGATGAAGGCTACCCTCAAAGACAGAATAATGAAGAAGAAGAACCCCAAGGAGAACCTCAAGAAGAACCAGAGGAGCAAACAAGAATAGAAGAGAAAACTCCATCCAGATATGTTCAGAAGAATCATCCAGAATCTCAGATTGTGGGGCAGAAAGAAGCAGGTGTACAAACAAGAAGAACAGTTGCAGAAGCCTCAAGCTATTTGGCATTACTCTCCTCTACTGAACCACAAAATGTGAAAGAAGCATGCAAAGATGAATGTTGGGTGAAAGCAATGGATGAAGAACTTGAGCAAATCGAAAAGAACAACACTTGGGAGCTGGTTCCTAGACCAAAGGATAAGAATGTTATCGGAACAAAATGGGTCTTCAAAAATAAATTGAATGAAAATGGAGAAGTAATTAGAAACAAAGCCAGACTTGTTTGTAAAGGGTATGCGCAGCAAGAAGGAATAGACTTTGAAGAAACTTTTGCTCCTGTTGCAAGACTTGAGGCCATCCGAATGTTCCTTGCTCTCTCAAGTTTTCAAAACTTCAAAGTATTTCAAATGGACGTGAAATCAGCCTTTCTGAATGGAGACTTGGAAGAAGAAGTGTACATTGAACAGCCAGATGGGTTCATTCTTGGAAATGATCCAAATCTTGTATGCCGATTGAAAAAGGCTCTCTATGGTCTCAAACAAGCTCCAAGGGCTTGGTACTACCGGTTGGACAAATATCTTCATCAACAAGGTTTCTCAAAAGGTTCAGCAGATAGCAATCTGTATATAAAAGTTGAAAATGACAAATTGCTAATACTTGTTGTGTATGTAGATGACATTATTTTTGGCAGCAATGAAGAAGCTATGAGTCAAAGCTTTGCCTCGGTCATGCAGAAAGAATTTGAAATGTCCTTGCTAGGAGAACTGACATATTTCCTTGGTTTGCAAATCCAACAAAAGGAAGGAGGAATCTTTTTATCTCAAACCAAGTATCTCAAGCAGATTTTGAAGAAATATGGCATGGAAGATGCAAAACCAGTATGTACACCCATGGTCACAGGATGTAGTCTCAGTGCAAATGATGAATCTGCAGCAGTACATCAACCAACCTACAGATCTATGATTGGAAGTTTACTATATTTGACAGGTACCCGACCAGACATCATGCATGCAGTTGGAATAGTTGGAAGATTTCAGGCAAATCCGAAGGAGACTCATCTTCAGGCAGTAAAGAGAATTTTCAAATATCTTCAAGGGACTCAAAATTATGGCTTATGGTATCCTAGAGATACAGATCTTACTCTTCATGCTTATACAGATGCAGATTGGGCCGGAAGCGTGGATGACAGGAAAAGCACAAGTGGTGGTGCGTTCTTTATGGGTTCCAGACTGGTATCTTGGTTCAGCAAGAAACAGAGTTCGATTGCCTTGTCTACAGCTGAAGCGGAATATGTTGCTGCTGCATCTTGTTGCACTCAACTCCTTTGGATGATGCAGACTTTGCAGGATTTTCAAATCACTTGTACACCACCTATCCCCATCTTATGTGATAACACAAGTGCAATCAGCATCTCAAAGAATCCGTTATGCATTCAAAAACCAAGCACATACCAATCAAGTACCATTTTCTCCGGGAACAAGTGCTTGAACAGAAAGTCAAGTTGGAGTATGTTCCTTCCAAGGAACAAGTTGCTGATATTCTTACCAAACCATTGCCCAGGGACACATTTGAATACCTCAGGCAAAAGCTGGGGGTTGTTGATGCATCATCTTGTTGAACCTCTTCTTATTGGTGGTACAGGCTCAGGGGGAGCACATAATGCATTGTTGGCATTATGGAGAAGGAGATCTTGGAAATAGCTGCAATATGTCTCTATCTCTTTCATGGTGGTGGTTTTTGCTGCAGATCTGGTTCATATTCAGGGGGAGCATGAGCTTAGGGGGAGCATACCCTTTGCCCTTGATGTCAAAGGGGGAGAATGAAGCTGAAGTTTGTGAGGTTGCCATCAAGTCCAAAGGGGGAGATTGTTGGCATTATGTTTTCTGGTATGACTGTATGTTACAGATGTTGTACTTGATGGCAACTCCAGTGGTAAGGCTCTCAGTTTGTTGAAAATTAAGAAGGACGCAGGCAATCGGTTCAGAAAGTGCGTCCCCGCAGGTATACCATGCAGAACCCGCGTCCAGGGACGCCGACCAGCCGTTCAGGGGGTGCGTCTACCCAGTGCACACATTTCAAGGCACGTGGGGGTTTCTTGTGTGGTATCTAGCCGACGGTTTTGTGTTTCTATGGTGTCGGCTCGTGGTATTGTTCCATGTTTTGGGGAGGAGCTTGCCTATATAAAGCAAAGGAGTTAATTTGGATTTGGCAATTGTCTTGGGTTGAATATCTTATTTGGTGAGATCTAGTCCAGATCTAAGAGGGCGAATCTTCTAATGGACTGTGATCTCTATGGCGCATGATCAGATCTGTAGATCTGACTGTTTGGGTCTGTTCTGAAGTCTTCATATCATTTACATCTGAAGGGTCGCAGGTTCAGTGAAGGAAAGTGCGCCGGGACGCAGATACTGTAAAGGGCAAGTGCGCCGAGACGCAGTACAGTAGAAAGAAACCTGCGTGGGGACGCAGGAGATCAAGGTTCAGGTGCGTCTCTGAAGCAGAAGGACGCGGCGCGATAATGTTTTCAGGTGCGTCTCTGTAGCGAAAGACGCGGCGCGATAGTATCTTTGGGTGCGTCCCTGAAGCAACAGAACGCAGAGCAGTCACAGGAACAGTGCGTGGGCACGCAGCGGAGCAGAAGGATATCTGCGTGTGGACGCAGAGTAGCAGAAGGTTAACGGCGTCTGGTCGCAGGCCATTGAAAGAAAAACTGCGTCTCTGTTTTAAGATGTTCTGTTGATTGAATTTCTCTGTTGATAAGGTGTTCTGGGTTAGTTCTGTTATTGCTGATCTGATATCTGTAATGGTCTATATCTGTTATGTATTTGTTGATCATCTGATGCTTTATGAAAAGAAGTAGGGGGTTGTAGCTCCCTTCCAGCAGTAGACTGGAAAACGAGAAAGAGAGAGAGTTGTAGCTCTCCGCAGGTTGCAGCCTGCGTACTGGTAAAGGACTGCACCAGTACAAAATCATTGTAAAAGAAGTTTCTAAATTGAAAGAGATAGAGACATATTGCAGCAGGTGGTTTTCACCCACATTGGGTTTCCACCTTACATCTTGTGTTCTTTGGTGTGACTATTTGTTTTTCATGCTCATTATTTTATGGTACTGATATGCAAAAATAATTCAAAGATCAAATAAGGAAGATTTATTCAAATTGCTTGATAATACTGATTCACCCCCCCTCTCAGTATTACTTTCAACAATATTTTGATCTACATGGTGTACCACTGTTACAAAAGGTATGTATTGCATCTTCATATTTAGAACAAGAACAATTTTTATGGTATAAAGGGCTTTGTTCTCGTAAACCACTTGTTACATGGTCAATTTTCACAAAGGAAATTATAGCACATTATGAGGATACAAAGAGCAACACCTTCTTTAGAGCGACACCACAACAATTGGAGGAAAAAAGAGAAAAGGGCTTTGTTACAAAGTGGAAAGAAAAATTATGGCAACAAGAAAGTCTAGCCCTCACAACTATAAAGATAGAAGTGTTGTTTCTCCTAGCCTTCCACAAGCTACAAGGGTTAAACCATAACAATTGGAAGAAAAAAGAAAAAAGGTTGTGTTATAATTGTGATAAAAAATACATTAAAGGTCATAAGTGTGCTGAGAAGAAATTATTTTACATTGATTGTGGAGAGGAGGAAGAAAAGGATCAGGAAACATCAAAAGAAGAGTATGTACACTAGGAACTAACCTCAGAGAAAGAAGAAATGAATTGGACCACATCTTGTAAAGCATTTGAAATAATTACTACTCCTTAAACTCTTAAGATAAAAGGACATATCAAGAAGAAAAAGGTTGAAGAAGTGAAAGATCACATCAAGAAAGAAGATATGAATCCCACCATATCTTGTAATGCGATGGCCGGAATTACCACTCCTCAAACTATCAAGATAGAAGGACATATCAAGAAGAAAAATGTTCAAGAAGTGAAAGATCAAATAGAGCATCAAGAAATGAATCTGACCATATCTTGTAATGTAGTGGAAGAATTTACCACTCATTAAACTATAAATATAGAAGGACATATCAAGAAGAAAAATATTCAAGCAGTGAAAGATCACATCAAGCATCAACAACAAGTCCTCCAACTTTTAAAGGATAACACCACTTTGGTGCAGAATCAAATGAAACAACAGGCGGATCAACATCGCAATGAAAGAAGTTTTGATGTAGGTGATTGGGTATTTTTATGGTTACATACATACAAGCAAATGTCCCTCAAGAAAGCTATTTATGAGAAGGAAATGTTGGCAATACTACACACACCTAAGAAATGGCGACCTTACCTAATGGGAAGACACTTCAAGGTAAAAGAGAATCATGAGAGTATTAAATAATTTTTAGAACAAAAATTATACTCTGAAGAGCAACAAAAATGGGTCACAAAGATGTTGGGTTATGAATTTGAAATCATCTACAAAAAATGGAAGCAAAATGTTGTGGTAGATGCACTCTCAAGAAAGGACGAAGATGTGGAAGCATTTTTGTGCACCATTTCTATTATCCAACCAAATTGGATAAACAAAACAAGGTATGAATGGAAGAAGGAGGAAGAAGTGTGGCCATTCATTCAAAAGTTGCAGAAGATCCCAGTTCAAACAATATTGCCAGAACTTGACGAGGGAGGAAAAATCATATTGAAGCCTGGAGCAGTCACAGAAACAAGAACCCGACAATTATGAAATCGATCAATTTTAGAGTATCTCATCAAGTGGAAGAACTTACCAGTTGAAGATTCCATATGGGAGGACAAGAATTTTATACAGGAGCATCAAGAACTACTCAAGCATTGAGGACAACACTCTTTGAATAAGAGGGGCATGTTAGGTCCCTATACTACTAGTGTAACCCCTTATTATTATTAGTACAACCTCCTCATTATATTTTTGTGCCCATGTAGGCCCCATATTGTTATTATTGTGCCCCATAGAAGCCCACTATTGTTATTACTATGCCCTTACATTATTATTGTTATGTCGGCTCTGATTATATTATGACCCTTTAGAATCCTATACATAGAAAGGAGGTCTTGTATCTGTATCATCAAAGAATTCTTCATTTGTGTAATGTAAAGGAGGTTTCCCCTCGAAGAGGTTGAATTCTAAGGCGTTGATCTATCTTTTCTATCATTTGGTGAGCTGGTTTCCTAACAAAAATACAAAAATAGAATACTCTAATTGTCTACAAGATCTATAGCGCATTTTGTGTCCTTGGATACTATTAATGTTGTTAAAATCCCTAGTAAGCTCATTATTACCTTGGGGCCATTTCACATTCATCAATGAACCTTTTCCATCTCATTCATTTGAGTGGATATGAATCAGCAGATAATATTTTAAACATTTCTATATAAAGTTTGCCAACAATGGGTGATAGTGGGAAAGTCACTGCTACTCCACTTATATATTCATAAAATTAACCTTGGAAATTGAAGAAGGTACTCAAACAAACCTCAGCTAATCTACATGTAGTAGGATCAATAAATTCTTTAACTATATAGATAGATTCATTAAGTGGAATTTTAGTAAAGAGTTGAATAATATCAGAACTAACAATCATGTCTTTGGGTTTTACTATTCCATCCTTGATGTTTTCAAACAAAGGGGTTGAATCATTAACAATGGAACCAATGGGTTGGAGTAGAACCCATTATTTCTCTATCTTTGGGAGACCATATATTTTAGGATCAATTTCATCATATAGGTACATTTTTCTTTTTTCATCATCAAGAATAGAATCCTTAAGGGCCTTTTAAACATCTTTGATATTTTTGGCTATTGGTTTGCTACATAGCCCCTTCTAACTTCCACTACTCTTGAGGTGGTCACAGATCTTATTGATGTAATCGTCCTTATTCATCACCATGCATAACGCCCTCCTCCCACATCTATCCAAGTAACTAGCCAGTTGAGGTAAACATGTTACGAGAGGCTACTATGATGGGATTAAAGCTCCTACATGACCTTAAGGAAGTAGAATTGATGGAAGCACATCAAACATATCTTTTATATCAACAACATCTCTCCCAAGAGCCATCCCAAACACTTAGGTATCATGCCCCTAGGTCCCACATAGTTGTTAGGATATTAAAACTATGGACGCTCCCACGCTATGGGCATGCCAACATCCACATAGCTCTTGATGTTCCCATAAGACTGCATGCATGTGTGTAGGGACTATTCCCAGTAGACCTTCGCCAGAGTCCAAGGAATTTAAGGCACTTTTGAAGCCTAGAATTCCAACCACTTTTTAGAACTTGTTGTAACTTCTAGAATCCATTAAACACATGACGAAAAGATTAATAAACCAGAAACTAACTCTGGGATTAGGCCTGACCATCCCCAAACCAGACTGAGAATATGTCAAACACTTGGCATCAATGCAATCTACAGGTGTAAACAACATATTTAAGAATAAGGGTCTCGTACTTATCTTAGAATCACTAAGAAGCATTGTTCCCTTATATAATTTTCTGTATTATCTATTAGGTCATAGATACATTGTTTATCCATTTACAAATAGAAACATGAGGAGAGCCATACATAATCACTCTCAGAATACATGCTCATAAAAAACAACATAATAACAAAAAAAAAAACCATGAATACATCATCCATAGAATCCACATATAAACCAATACATTTAAACATGAAAAACCAAGGGAATGAATTTATATTTAAATAATGTAGAAACCAATTGGGGATGAGACTACCACGTTCCACCAGACCATAGATTGGTTGAGCTAAATATTTCTTCATCCAATCACCCCTGTGCCATATTCCAAGCATGAATGTGTAACTCATAACCAATAAAAAAGAAGCAAACAAGCATGGATGCTACTGGACTCCTCCGCCTACACTGTGAGGAATTTTAGTGCCTCCTAGAATCATAGGATTTACCGTAATCCATGGTCCAATCTAGGGATCACTAGGCCCTACACTGAGGCCCACTCTTCAAGCTTTACCGTACATCCCATCCGTGGACTACCAGGCCCAATGGATAAAAATCCACCTCTTTTCTTTACTGCATATCCCGCCATTCATTGACAAGGATTCCTAGGCCCACAGAGGCACATAATCTTGGCTTTACCACAACCCAAACTATGGATCAGTAGTTTCTAGGCTAGTGGCTTTACCATGATCCACATTTTGGTTCAGGGACCACTAACCATGTGTTTTTCATTTCAGAGATCCACCCCACTCAGCTCTGAATCCATCCGGCAATCTAGCTCCAATGAAGTATGAGAACTCATCACATCAAGGCTATCTAAAAATGGAAAGGTTAGGCTAAAAACACTGTCACACTTTTAAAAACTAATGCCATGACAGAAAAACCACATGCAATACCATGCATGCAAAATCTAGCAAGAAAATCACACATGCGAATCAATACCTAGAACGAATCATGTTGTATCTACTTGATCCTACTCTTATTTTCTTGCTCATTCCTTCCTCTTTCCTTCTTTTCCTTTCTTGATCCAATGCCAATGTTCTCCAAGAAAAATCTAAGTGTGCAAGAGTGAGTGAGTGAGAGAGAGAATAATGAGAGAGCTCCAAAACTAAACTGGCACAAAGCTACACTGACCAAGCCTGCCCCCTAATCCTCATAAACCTTTTTATCAATGAGGCCTCTATTTTCTTCATTTCCAATTATTTTCCTTCATTTTCTTCTTCACATGCAACCTGTGACCTTTCACCTTCCTTTTCTCCTAATTTATGTTATTTTCATAACTAAATGTGCCAAAATGCCTTTTTGCCTTTCCAAAGCCTTTGCCATTTCCTTTACCAATTTCCTTTAGCCATAATAACTGAATGAATACCCACAATAGAATGTTTTTCCACCATTCAACTTGGAATATGGATCTAATCAACCGTGGTCTTTTATTATTTTACATGGAGTTTTAGCCAGGGCTGTTACAGAACCCTCCCCCTTGGGGGAACACTATCCTCAGTGTTTAATGACACCTATAACTAACAAGAATGATGAAAACAAAATGTACCATTCATGGAGCTTTTATAACAAAACCCTTTGCAGTATTTACAATGACCATCTACTAAACATGACAACATACTGTTTACTGGAACTTTATAGCACATCTTATTATCGCATTTACAATAATAACCACATATACACCCATATGCATTTGCTTCACCTCACAACTAATCATACTCTCTATGGAGCTTTATAAATCCAACTCCATACAATACTTACAAACATATGAACATTTTCTCAACCCACCAATAAAAGGATATGATTCCTACATCAGCAACAAAGTAATCTAGAGGCTCACACCTCCACCATCAAAGTAGTACCGGGATTCACCTCCTTCCTAGGAAGTCTAGAATCCACTGCAAGGTTAAATTTTCATCCAATGTCCAATGCTATAATCCTACGCCACTTGTCCTCTCAATGAACAACTACAGACTCATTGCTCCAAGGAACACTCCCAATGCACATATGATTCCATATACCAATGCTAATGACAAAAAAATACATCCCCGACCTTCCCTTATATGCTACACAGTCCCTAGGGAAATCCAGTCACCCCCTTCCATGCACTCACACACCTTCCAAGTTCCACTAACACCCCCATCTCAGGTAGCCCATCCCTTGGTAAGGATTCCTCTCATTGTAAGATACAAAAACCAAGCCATATCCCTCCCTCAAACAATCATACCGATCATAGCATGCTCATGGAAATCAATGGACACTGTTGACTACCAATGTCCGATAATGAACCTGCTCCTGAATACTTTACCAACATACTACTACATTTTCCAACTCCTTTTGTTGTTGCAAATTCTTGCAGTCAATTTCAACCACCCAACTAGGCATGTTCATGCACTCCTGTACCAAGCATATAATTTTCATTAGATTTAAAATAAATTGAAATAAATTCACATCATACCTCATTGGTAGATTATCAATAAGGTACACTTGCAATCTTGTTTACTTCTATCACAACAAGTCAAACAAGCATCTTTGACCAAATCAACATGTATAAAATATCACATCAAGTTAGCTCAAAACACAACCATCATAGATCAAAATCGTGATTCACATGTGATGATCATAAACCAGAATCATAGATCACATGTAATCATCATAGACTAGTAATCATATGTATAATAAACCTGAAATAAAATGTTCATACTTATCCTTTAGTCAATCCTTAGCTTCTACCTTTGTTCTTATTTCGTACACACACCGGACCAGTTGCCACACACGACAAACTTAGTGCCTTATCCTCAACCATGTGGATCTACACAATGTGCATCATACACATACAACCACACGTGACTTACTACACCATGCAATACATGCACCTACACCTGACATACAACACATACACCTACGACAATGTACAACATAACACAATACATACTCCTACATCTGCTTTACACCACAACACAATAGATACACTTACACCTGATGTACAACACCACACAATACTTGTACCTAGACATTGTGTTCAATACAACATAATACATGTACTACATAGAGTACAACACAACGAGTACACATGTCACGATATGACAACTAAATGATGCACATACATAACACCACATGTACACATCACAACACATATGGCATGCACATAATACAACATGTACACCAGTACCACATGTAGAACATGTACATGGTACCACCTATACACAACACCACTTGTACAAAGTGTACACAACATCACATGTACACCACACCACCTGCACAATGTGTACACAACGTCACATGTACATGACACCACGTACAATGTGTACACAATACCAGACATACAAATCACCGCATGCATGACATGTATATGGCAGAACATGTACACAACACCATACATATGCATGACATTTACAGAGCAATGCTTGCACACAACACCACATGCTCACAACACCACTTGTACATTCATGCACACAACACCATATGTACATAGCACCACATGTACAACATGCACACAACACCATATGTACATAGCACTACATACACAACATGTACCTAGTACACTCTATACACAACACTGCATATCCAATCTATGAACAAAACCACATGCACACAACACCGCATATCCATCGTCTACACAATACAATATATACACAACACCACATATCCAACATGTACATAACACCATCTATACCCAACACTACATATGTAATATTCACACAACACTATCTATACCACCTTGTACATAACATTACATAAACAACATGTACACACACTATACATACACAACACCACATGTGCATAACATCATAGATGGAAGATGTACAACATATACAGCATATGCACAACAGTAGCACCTCACATCCAAAACCACACTGTCTCTACCAAGCAACCTTGCTTCCAGTGTCTTATCCATGCTTGTCTAAACATGCTATAGACCACACTACTTTCATTTCACTGATGTATCCCTCAGAGTTACCTGTCATAACATAAACATATTAATAATACAAGCATACAATATCAATTCATATCCACACGATACTGACCTCATATATTTGTCATGATTTCTCTCCCCACTTGATTCCCCATAAGAAGGGGAACCTCGTCATGCCACTCACATGCATAATAAATCATTCCTCCCCAAGAATTATACTTGACAACCCTCTCAGATAGTGTCATAGATACATAGATACATATACATAAACATTATCATAAAACAATAATGATATAGTCAGAAAAGGGCATATATACATACATATGTACATATAAACATTAGCATAATCATGATGATAACATAATTACTAGATAGCATAAGGTCAAGCTTAGGAGAACTCCCTTTATTTGTGCACACCATGCACAACATTGAGAAAAATCATTCCAACATAGCTAAGGCATATGACGGCTGAAATCCATTCACCTTACCTTTTCTAGTTACCTTTCTCATGTTTGTACTTGACCAACCATTCACCACAATGGACCCAACCAATCCAACTGACTGTCATATTCTTACCTTCTCCTGCCCTTACTCATGCATCGAGCTTCATCCATGTCTTACATTACACATTGGGTACCACACAACACTCCTTGAGCTCAATTAACTTCCCTCCTTCCCAACCAATTCCCAAGACACTCAATACATAAAAGGAAAGAACATAAACAAACAAGAAGAAGACCATGGAAAATCAATAACAATATGACACCATAAAAAAGTGGTATGGCCATACACTAGAATTAAACAAATATGTATTAAAGAACAAAAAATTAAAAAAGATCAAAAGAAAAAGACTAAAAATTGACACCATGACTCAATCCCCATAGTTCCCAATGCTTCCAAGGAAAAGCTAAACCTGAGCCTTCTTCAAAATTTCATGGCAGTTGCCTTACCATGCAATCCCCTACATCATATTTCCATAAACACATAATTAAAATGTGCATAAATAAACATAAAAATACACTAGTTACCTTATCTTGTTATGTTAAGCACGATCCCTTGTAGTTGAACACATCTGTACCATGTATCAAGGGACTCCAATCCCTTTGACAGATCTATCTATGACTAGACACCAACTCTTATACCTATCAAATACATGTCCATGAATATATCACACACCCACATAATGTCAGACTAAATCAAGGTTTAGAAGACTTCCGATATGCAAATAACTCATTCATTTGGAATTAGGGTCTCCAAACATAGCCAAAGGAATTTTTTCCCACTTCCTTTCTTTTACTCGTTTCAGTTGTTACCTTGTCACGATAATACCAAGCATGTTTCCCACAAATGCTTGCACATGTCAACCACATGTTCCAAATATCAAGACAATCATATCTATCAATTTGAAATCAACCTCTACCAAGACTAAAAATCATGTCATAATCCATATTCAACTTATAGCCATTATACACGGTTAGGGCCTAAATCTACCTCAGGCCGAGAGAGGCAGAATCTAGGGTAACATCAAACCATGCTTAACCTAGTAGCTAGCCCTACCAGGTCGGGAGAGGGCTCTCTCCTTATCAATCTTAGGAAAAGATGGCCAGTAAAGCTTGAGATGACTAATGTGAAGACTGATTTTAGGCTAGACATATGCTCAGAGGAGTTTGATTGAATTTAATTTTGGTTTGCTGGCTCAAATGTGAATGGTAGATTTGGTTCTAGCAAATGGACACAGTCTTGCAGAGGCCTCTATTGGGCGAGGTAGGAAAATTGTTTATTACTTCAAATTGAGTGATATGGAGAGCTTTTAGACTAGTGAGGATTTAGAGAGGGCATGAAAATCTCAGGGATCCTCTTCAAACAGCTGAAAACATAAATAACTAAACAAACCCTAGGTAGAGCTCTGCAACATCAATGAATTCTACCTTTATCATTGTTCATTTAGCTAAGATGAACAGAGAGAAATGATGGCATAAACAAACACATGTAAAATTGCATTAAAGAAGGAAAAACAATACGAAATCAAGTTTCCACAAGAATCCCACGAAGTGCTGCAAACCCTAGTGTATTCCTTTGCCAAACCGTAGAGGTGAATGTACAATAATGCTCAAATCATTCACAAGAGTCCAACCTTTACAAATGACTGAGAAACTACTAGATATAGGTAAAAGATAACTCATTCTAGGCTTTAGGGGTCAAATTCACGAGTTTAGGAGTTGTTTCAACAAGATATAAACTAAGAACTGAAAAATACGCAGTGGAACAACATGCCTCTAAAACCTAGGAAACTGATTCATTTAGTTCAAAACTACCTTTTCATGATGTATCTACCTCCATGAGTGAATTTTTAACATTTTTACATCAAATTACATCAAGTTTTATCAAATTACATCATGAGTTTTACCATGAGAGAGATAAAAGTCAAACTGAGAAACAACTAGGCGAAAATAGAGTTTTTTGGGCAAAAAAGTCAATTTTCCATCTTGTGCGTCGCGCCTCTATCCCTATGCGCTGCGCCTTTTTGAAGCTTATTTTGGAGGTCTCACCATGCACCAAATTTGCTCCAAGTGGAATTTTTGGAAAGGTTTGTCTATCTACGTTCCAGAACGGGTGGAATTTCTGAATTTGGTGTCCATTTGCCCCTCCAAAGGTGAGTTCTCCCAACAATACTTCATGTGTGGCTAAAAAGGGGCAGAAAGGGAATTTTTGAGGTGTTTTTGACCATTTTGGAAGCTCGAAACTTGACAAAACATCTTGGCAATTTTGGGGAATTCATATTTTTGCATGAGGAATCCAAAAATTCTAAGTTTTCCTCTAAAGTAGGTCCCTAGCAAAAGGCAGAAAAATCTGTGTTTTGTTCCAAAAGTTCAAAATTGACAAAAAGTATCCCAAATTTCTTGAAATTTGGGTTGAGTGTCTTACATCAAGTGCTATGTTGGGTTAAGGAAGTCTCAACCAAAATTTTGAGCTTTTCTTGCTCTTTCCTCTTCCTCAAAGCTTTCCTCAACATGGCCTTCAAAGTCTTAATTCTCGCTTTGCAAACTTTGTTTCTCACCAAATAGTGATAGGCCATGTGCCTAAACATATTTTTCTCTTTGTTGGCCTTCTACAACATCTTTTCCAAGTGCATGTTTTCCCTCTCAAGCCAAGATTCGTGATCAGCTTCAATTTCTTGCTCAAGTGGTGTCAACTTGACTTTCCTCCTCTTGGCAGCTTGTCAGTTTTCTCTTATGTTTTAGAGCTCCATGATACCTTGCTGGTCGTCTAACTATTTGTTTTCTTTCTTATTTGTCATCTACATTATCCTCGTGCATCTTCTCTTTGCCTTTGCTTTGATACTTATCATAGTCACATTCACTGTCTCTTTCCATTGTTTCCCCTTGATTTTGAAAATGTGATTATTATTTATGAATGGTTTGTGGATAATAGTATGGAATAGGATGGAGGAATGGAATGGGCAGAGTGTATGGGGAAGGGAGTGTGTAAATGTATGTCTGAACAAGGTTTAGGGATGTGAGTAGGGTTTAGGGAGTGAGTAGGATAAGTTTGTAGGGTTTTTAGTTTTGGGGATAGGGGAATACATAAATGTGAATGAAAGAGGGAAGGGGGAAATGAGATGAGTCAAATGTAGTGAAGGGGAATGTAACTGATGTAAGGGGAGAAGATAGCAACAATGACAACTTTGAAACCCTAGACAGTTTTTTGAATGTGACTGTGCAACAAACTAGGGTTTTCCTTTTCACCTATTTACACACCATGAATGATGATAAAAACTTTTGCAATGGCACTATGGAATGCTTCACTTACTTGTTGAATGAAGATTGCACAAATTTGGAGCTTGGCAAAATGATTTGAGTGAAATTAGGGCTAATCAGGTAGGTTCTCCACACCACTACCCATGTGTGCCATGCTCAACAGGTGCACCGTCCCCATTCAAATTGCAGTGTAAAACCTACACCAAGTGCGTCTCGCTCAAAAGGTGTGTTGCGCCAGCTGACAGGTGCGTTGTGCCTTTTTTAGGACACTTTTGGAGGCCTTCCCAGTGTCCAAATTGGGTGAAGGATAGCTCATTGGAAATATTATTGAGTCTAGTTTCCAGGAAAACTTTAAGTTTTCAATTTGGAGTTCACTTTCTCTGTCAAAAGTCAAATCTCCCAAGACTGGTCAAAATGTGCAAAATGAGGCTGCCTAAAGTCCGAGTGTTGTTGCAATCAACTTTTGAAGGGCTTCCTCAACCCCAAATTGAGCTCATGATAGCTCATTAGAAAGCTATTTGTGTCTAGCTATCACTTGACTCATCAGAGAAGTCATTTAGCCAACCAAGCTAGGATAAATCTTGATTTTACCAAGGTCACTTCACAGGTGTATCAATTCTCCTAAAGCAACTATATTTTTGACATTTCACTAAAACCATGACACGTGTAAAAAGTGAAGGAGGTTTGCATTCCTTAGCCTAGTGTGGACATAAACCTCTCCCAGTTTCCCAAATTCATCTTTTCTTGCTCAAAAACATCATTGGAGTAAAACCTATCCCGATGTGTGGAATAGGGGATTTGTCGAAATGACTTGAAATGAAGGGGATAAGGGGCTTCTAAAATCTTAAGAAAATTTTAGGAAGTAGGGAGGGATGTTAGGAAGTAGGGGAAAGTGGAATTTCAAAGATTGAGTGAGAGGAAGGGGTCGAAAAGGGCAAAACACAGGCCTAGCATAGAAAATTCTCAAATTGTAGCAAGAAACTAGGATTTGTGCAAAAATAAGGAACTTGCGGGATATCAGTGATGGGAAGTTTTAATAAGGTACATTAAGGATAGGGGAAGGTGTATGAACATCAGGATACAAGTTTTCTTGATGATTTGACCATCCAAGAGAAATTACCTTCAAAACCCTAGGAGAGCGAAATGAACCTTACCTAGGCAGAAATGAAGCATGAAAAAGGTGTAAAATGACCCACTGGAACCTAACATGATGATGAAAACCATTTGAATGATGATACACTTGGCTGAATGGTGACATGGACCAATATTTGGACAACTTTGAAAGGAGTGAAAACAAACCATAGACCTAATACCTAGTGACCAAATTTTTCTTGAAGACTCACTGAAATGACAAAATTTGACCTTGACACCTTAAAATCACTTTGTAAGAGCATGCTTCATCACTGGAGGAAGGTTTTAGAGACTAACGCAAACATTGGCTCCAATGGGGATGGTAGCTCCTTGGAGGTGCCAAGAACCGCAGGTCTTTGGAAGTGTAGACAAGTGCCTTCATCCATTGGGCAATGGAGTCAATAACTTTAAAACACCCAAAAACCAATTACTATGAAACTTTGACTCAAGACTCATAGTTGAATTGACTAATTCAAAACTGAAACAAGACTCTCAAAAGCTGAAACTAGACACTCAACTGAAACTATCTTTAAACTGACTGAAACAAAAAATGACTCAAGACTAAAACACAACTGACAAACTTGAGTAAGACATTTTCCATGAGATGTAGTCATAATTGATTAATTTCTCATGATTTTTGAATAGTCCACTTAGCACTCGTTGCATTGGTTGATGTGAAGAAGTGGGATTGAAACTAGTGAAATAAATCACACAGCATCAATAATCAATCCCAGGGCTTGCACCCAGTAACTAGGACTTCCTAGGGGGTCACCCATCCTAGATTGCCTTTGGCTCAAGCACACTTAATTGTGGAGTTTTCCCCACAATCAACCCCACTTAACCTGCTACCCCATTTGCAAAACCTTAGCAAGTATTGTGCCTCATGAACCATTCAAGTAGAGTTCCCTTAACTATTTTGAATTAAGTATTGGGGGTTTCAATCCCACTTCTTCAACCCTGTGAGCATCACCTGATGCAATGAATGCTAAGTGGACTATTCAAAAATCATGAGAAATTAGTGAGTTGTGACTACTTATTATGGAAATGGTCATAGATGAATGACTTACTTAACGCAGTTGAATCCCAAAAAATGATATCTGATATAATGCATTGCGAAAGCCCCTAATACTTAATTCAAACGAGTGAAGGAATCTCTACTTGAATGGTTCATAAGGCACAATACTTGCTACGGTTTTTCAAATGGGGTAGAAAGCTAAGTGGGCTTGATTGTGGGGAAAACTCCATAGTTAAGTGCACCTGAGCCAGAGGCGATCTGGGATGGGTGACCTCCTGGAAAGTCCTCGTTACTGGGTGCAAGCCTCGAAAGTTATGATTGATGCTATGTGATTTATTTCACTAGTTTCAATCCCACTTCTTCACCCCTGTGAGCATCACCCGATGCAATGAGTGCTAAGTGGACTATTCAAAAATCATGAGAAAATCATGAAAAATTAGTCAGTTACGACTACCTCTCATGGAAATAGTCATAGATGAATGTCTTACTTAACGCAATTGAATCCCAAAAATGATATCTAAAATAATACACTGCGAAAAATCCCAATACTTAATTTAAATGACTGAAGGGAACTCTACATGAATGGTTCATGAGGCACAATACTTGCTAAGGTTTTGCAAATGGGGTAGCAAGCTAAGTGGGCTTAATTGTGGGGAAAACTCCACAGTTAAGCGTGCTTGAGCCAGAGGCGATCTGGGATGACAATAATTGCTAAGGTTTTGCAAATGGGGTAGCAAGCTAAGTGGACTTGATTGTGGGGAAAACTCCACATATAAGTGCGCTTGAGCTAGAGGCGATCTAGGATGGGTGACCTCCTGGGAGGTCCTTGTTACCAAGTGGAAGTCCCTGTATGATTTATTTCACTTGTTTCAATCCCACTTCTTCACCCCTGTGAGCATCACCCGATGCAATGAGTGCTAAGTGGACTATTAAAAAATCATGAGAAATTAGTCACTGATGACTACCTCTCATGGAAATGGTCATAGATGAATGACTTAATTAACGCAGTTGAATCCCAAAATAATGATATCAAATATAATGCACTACCAACCCCCAATAATTAGTTCAAAAGAGTGAAGGGAACTCTATTTGAATGGTTCATGAGGCAGAATACTTCCTAAGGTTTTGAAAATGGGGTAGCAAGCTAAGTGGGCTTTATTGTGGGGAAAACTCCACAGTTAAGCGTGCTTGAGCTAGAGTTGATCTGGGATGGGTGACCTCCCAGGAAGTCCTAGTTACCGGGTGTGAGCCCCAGAAGTGATGATTGGCACTATGTGATTTATTTCACTAGTTTCAATCCCACTTCTTCACCCCTGTGAGCATCACCTAATGCAATGAGTGCTAAGTGGACTATTCTAAAATAATGATAAATTAGTGAGTTACGACTACCTCTCATGGAAATGGTCATAGATGAATGACTTACTTAACGCAGTTGAATCCCAAAAGAAAATATCTAATATAATGCACTATGAAAACCCCCAATACTTAATTCAAATGTTGATGGGTGACCTCCCGGGAAGTCCTGGTTACTGAGTGAAAGCCCCGGAAGTGATGATTGATGCTATGTGATTTATTTCACTAGTTTCAATCCCACTTCTTCACCCTTGTGAGCATCACCCAATGCAATGAGTGCTAAGTGGACTATTCTAAAATCATGATAAATTAGTGAGTTACGACTACCTCTCATGGAGATGGTCATAGATGAATGACTTACTGAACGCAATTGAATCCCAAAAAATGATATCTAATATAATGCACTGTGAAAACCCCCAATACTTAATTCAAATGTTGATGAGTCTTCAAATAAGTATTTTTGTCCACCACAAACACCAAGATTGCAGGTTAAAGAAGTTGAATCCCAAAAAATGATATCTAATATAATGCACTTTGAAAAAACCCAATACTTAATTCAAATGTTGACTAATCTCCAAATCAATATTTTTATCCACCACAACCACCAAGATTGCACGTTCAAGAAGAACCATACCATTCTGAAAATGGTACATCTTCAAGTAGTGAATCCAATAATGATTCAACATCTTCAGAAGACAATTAGAAAACAAGAATAATCAAAGAAATATGTGAGCACGAGAATTAGTTTGACTAGCTGAATATGTTTGCATTTCTTTCATCTCAACCAACTCATTTTGAAGAATCAGTTAAAGAAAAGCATTGGGTTGAAGCAATGAAGCAAGAAATTGTTGCCGTAGATAAGAATTAAAATTGGGAATTAATTGATCTCCCAAGAGACAAAACCAGAATTGGTGTAAAATGGCTATATAAGACAAAGTTGAATGAAAAAGGAGAGATTGATAAACATAAGGGAAGGCCAGTTGCCAAAGGATTCTCACAACAATTTGGTGTCGATTATGGTGAAACCATTTCTCTAGTAGCAAGGTTAGATACTGTCACAACCATTTTGTCCATGACATCTCAACACAAATGGAAATTCTATCAGCTTGATGTAGAATCTGCCTTCCTAAATGGTATATTTGTAATAGCCCTAGTGAAAGAGTTCATGTAATAAAAGTTAATAAAGGAAAAATAAGACCATAGGTAAGGGATACTTATTTCAAGCTAGATGTTGGGAAAAGATATCCTAGTGGGCATCACTAGTGTGTGTTCTTAGCTAAGGAAATTGGCAAAGGCTAAGCCTAAGCCTAAGGAATTTTTGGAACATTTATTTATGAAAATAAAGGAAATTAGGAAAAAAGTAAAGTGAAAGGTCACATGTTGCATGTGAGGAGGAAATTGAAGGAAAATAAAGGAAAATGAAGAAATTAGAGGCCTCATTAATAAAGAGTCTTCTGAGGATCAGTTGGTAACCTTTTTTTAGCTCAAGTTTGGAGCTCTCTCATTATTCCCTCAAACTCTCTCTCTCTCTCACTCTTGGTCACTTAGAGTTTCCTTGGAGCGCATTAGCTTTGGATCAAGGAAGGGAAAGAAAAGAAAGGGAAAGGAAGGAAAGCAAGGATCAAGGAAGGAAAAGCAACATCAAGCAGCTTTAGCAGGGATCCTTGCATGTAACCTTTTACATGTGTGATTGCCTAGTTGGTTTGAACATGCATGGATTTGCATGTTGGTGTATGGTTCTCCTGTTGTTGGTCTCATGGTTTTGTTGGGTTATGAGAGCGGTTTTCATCCTACCCTTGCCTTTTTCTAGATTCTATGGAATGTTGGGATGTTTATCTCAGTCTTGAGCTTTGGTTTGCTAGATGGATTTTGGAATCCGGGGCGGAGGTGGTCTCAAGGTTCATTCCCAAAGGCCTAGGAATCCCTTGACTAGTTTTGGTGGGATACATGGTAAAGGCTGAGGGAGAAGTATCAATTTAGGTGCTAGTGATTTGGGTTTGGTAATCCCGAGAGAATGGTCTCAATTTAGGGCCTAGTGATTTCGCTTAGGATTGCGATAAAGACTAGTCTCAATTTAGGGCATAACGATCCATTGTTTGTTTGTGGTAAAGCCTAAGAGACAAGGAGATGGAAAATTCCTTAAGGATAGTGATGGATTTCGAATTTCATTCCAAGTTTGGTCCTATTGTGATTGAAGCACCGATTTTGGTGTGATCGCAGTGTGGTGAGGGTGGAGGTAGTTTAACATCTAGATTCCCTTGGTTGTCCATGGATTAGTTATTCTATGGGATCCCACATTCATTATTGGAATATGGCAGTGGCCATGTCTATGGTTCGGTGGTACGTGGCAGTCCTAAACCTGGTCAAATTTGGTTCAACCATGTCTATGGTCGGGTGGTAGTGGACGTCTCGAACTTGGTCATATTTTCCTATGATTAATAAAAGCTAAGTTCTCTTACGTTTTCACTGATTTATATTTTAATTTAATGACTGACATATCTCTAATATTTATATGGTTTTATGTTGGTTATAAGCGTAGTTATATGACTGGTTCATGTCATGGTTATTTCATGTATTTACTTGTAATTGTTAAATTGATGGACGAAAGACATAATTGATGATATAATAGTTCAATGGAGAAGGAGGTGGTCCCTCTGGTTATGTTTCATAAGTTCTTTCAGTCATTTATGATATGTATTGTATCCTAGACCTATAGGTTTCATTGATGCCAAGTGTTTGACAGAATGTCAGTGCCGGTTGGGGATGCTCAGTCCTAGTCCTGAGATTGATTTTTTATTTATCAACATTGTTATCACGTCTTTGATGGATTTTGAAGGTTGTAGCAAGTTTTGGGCAGAGGCCGGGATTCTGGGCTTGAAAAAAGGCTCAAATCGTGGGGTTGTTGGCACAAGTCTATTGAGAAAAGGCCACAGTCACTAGCACATATGCCTATGAGAGCAACTTTGGGTTGTTGGACATTGTCATGCCTATAGCATGAGAGTGAATAGGGGTTAAAAGGCTTAAATCATTAGTGGGGTTGAGGGATGGGATGTCTGAGTTTCTGACATGTATCCTGAGGGTGTTGTTGCTGATGTGGATGAGTTTGTTTGATATGTTTCATCGGTTCCATTTCCTTAAGGTCACCAAGGAAGTTGAGTCCCTTATAGTAGGCTCTCTCATTGCACGTTTACCCTGACTGACAGGTCGTTTGTGTGGACCTGGGAGGAGTGGGTATTACAGATTGGTATTAGAGCGGGTTGCATTCTCTTTGGGTCATATTTGATACCACAGATTGGTATCAGAGTGTGGATGTGCTCTTCTTGGGTGAATGTGCTCAGTCATACATGCATGTCAGTTGCATGTGTGTCTCTTACACTTGCATTCGATGTGCTTGTTGCATTGCATGATATTGTTCATGATTGTAGTAAGGTTATCATGAGGAACTTGATTTCGTTGGAAGTATATGACTGGTTGCATATGGTGATATGTCACCTACATGTTGTTTATGTGTTGCTTGGCTAAATCCTTGTATGTTAGGTGCATTCTTGAATGTTTTGATTACATGTATCAGTCTTGTAGGTTAATTACAAGAATTAATCACTTATGTTCGATACATGCGTTCATACATCTATGTAGTTGATTAGGATTTTGTTATGCATGTTGATAGTTTCATATGGAAATGTTTGCATTATAGTAATGGTCGTTGTCATGCATGAGGTCATAGCATGCATTGTTGATATGGCCTTGCATTGGTGACAGGACCTTAGCAAGAATGAATTTAAGCGTTGATGCACTTATTTGATATATGTTTATATGATGTTAGTATTATGTTATACATGTATCACGTTGATTTGATGATCTTGTAGATAAGGTATCCTCCCCCAATTATGCTAAGTTATGCTTGTTTATTGTGATTTGGTTTAGCTCACATGGTATGTGTTAGGTCCCTATACTACTAGTGTAACCCGTTATTGTTATTAGTACAACCCCCTTATTATATTGTTGTGTCCATGTAGTCCCCATATTGTTATTATTGTGCCCCATAGAAGCCCATTATTATTATTATTGTGCCCTTACATTATTATTGTTATGTCGGCTTTGATTATATTATGACCCCTTACACTCCTATATATAAAAAGGGGGTATTGTCATTTGTATCATTAAAGAATTGTTCATTTGTGTAATGTAAAGGAGGTTGCGCCATCGAAGAGGCTTATTTTTAAGACGTTTATCTATATTTTCTATTCTTTTGTGAGTTGGTTTCATAACATTTGGTATCAAAGCTTTGGATTCTAGGGTTTCACTACTCCAAACAAGCCATCATGGAAATTTAGCTATAACGTTTTCACTACGAAGTTTCAAAAGCAAAAACAAAAACCCATTTGAGAAGAAATCGTTCTAAAACTCGGGTTTGAATTTTAGATCTTGTATCGCTATCTTTTCGTAGATATGATCTGAGGAAGCTAGGGTTTTTGCAAGGTCTAGAATTTCATCTCAAATAGGTCCTCGTGGAAGTTTCGCTATAATTTGTTTTCTATGAATATTCAGACTATGAAATTAAAACCCATTTTAGTTGAAATCATCGGGAAGCTCGGACCTAAATTTTAGATCTTGTTTCGGTATATTTTCAGAGATATAGTCAAAGACATTTATGGTTCCTACAGGCTCCCGAATTACATCCCAAATGGGTGACTTGTGGAAAATAATTATAATTGCCTCTCTGAGCATCAGATGGAAATTTCATAAGAAGTTTTAGAAAGAGGATAGACTATAATTTTTTGTGTATTGTTTTCAGATCCGAAGGTTGAAATAGTGACACGTGGCACTTCATACAAGGTTTCTCTTATGAAAAGGTATATAATCAGGTCATCTTGGGAGATTGTGCATAACTCTTTCTTGCATAATCCAATTTCGATAAGACTCATGGCACTAGAAAGAGGACACAGAGGGATACTGCAGGTCATGATTTCCAAACTAGAAGATCTCAAATTATAGAGTTATTTTCATTTCAAGGTCGAGCTCCTAAAATCAAGAAAAGGTGATATGAGGAAGTTTGTATGGCAAGGACCGATAAATTGGATACTACAAATGGAGCAATATTTTGATCTACATGAGGTGAAACTATTACAAAAGGTACATATTGCATATTTATATTTAGAACCGGATCAATTTTTATCGTATAAAGGGCTTTGTTCTCGTAAACCACTTGTTACGTGGTTAATTTTCACGGAGGAAATGATAGCACATTATGAGGATACAAGGAGAAACACCTTCTTTAGCCAATTGATAAATCTCAAACAAAAGTGTTCAACGACAGAGAACATTGAGGACTTTCAAAAATTGAATATAAGAAAAAATGATATTCTAGAGAAGTAGAGGATTTATGTCTCCATGGGGACTTTAAAGGATAACATTCAACATGAGGTTCGTCTTTGTGAACCTGATTCATTGGAGAAGACACTCAGGTGGGCAAGAAAATTGGAAAGCAAAATTATGGCAACAAGGAAGTCTACCCCTCATGACCATAATTATGCAAGTGTTTTTTATCCGAGCCTTCCACAACCTACAAGGTTTACACCAAAACAATGAGAAGAAAAAAGAGGAAAAGGGATTTGTTACAATTCTGATAGCAAATACACTAAAGGTCATAAATGAGCCGAGAAGAAATTATTCTACTTGATTATGAAGAGGAGGAAGAAAAAGATAAAGAAACATCAAAAGAAGGGGATATACACCAGGAACCAACCCCATAGAAAGAAGAAATAAATCCCACCATATCTTGTAAAGAATTGGCAAGAATTACCACTCCTCAAACTCTCAAGATAGAATGACATATCAAGAAGAAAAATCTTCAAGAAGTGAAAGATAACATCGAGAAAGAAGAAATGAATCTGACCATATCTTGTAAGGCATTGGCCGGAATTACCACTCCTCAAACTATCAAGATAGAAGGACATACCAAGAAGAAAAATGTTCAAGAAGTGAAGGATCACATTGACCATCAAGAAATGAATTTGACCATATCTTGTAATGCATTGGAAGAAATTACCACTCATAAAACTCTCAAGATAGAAGGACATATCAACAAGAAAAAGATTCAAGCACTGAAAGAGCACATCGAGCATCAACAATAAGTTCTCCAAATTTTAAAGGATAACATGACTTTGGTGAAGAATCGAATGAAACAATATACAAATCAACATCATAGTGAAAGAAATGTAGGCGATTGGATAATTTTTCAGCTATATCTCAAGCAAGTTATTTATGAGAAGGAAATGTTGATAATACTACATGCACTTAAGAAATGGCGACCATACCTAATGGGAAGAAACTTCAAGGTAAAAATGGATCATTATAGTCTTAAATACTTTTTAGAACAACGATTATCTTTAGAAGAATAGAAAAATGGGTCACAAATATGTTGAGTTATGACTTTGAAATCATCTACAAAATGGAAAAATGTTGTTGCAGATGCACTCTCAAGAAAGGATAAAGACGTGGAAGCATTGTTTTGTGTTATTTCTATTATCTAACAGATTGGATAAATGAAGCAAGGGATGAATGAGAGAAGGATGAAGAAGTGTGGTCACTCATTCAAAAGTTGCAGAAGATCCCAATTCAAACAATGTTTCCAGAACTTGATGAGGAAGGAAAAATCATACTGGAACATGGAGCAATCACTGAAAAAAAAAACCTGATAGCTACGAATTCGATCAATTTCAGAGTATCTCATCAAGTAGAAGAACTTACCTTCTGAAGATTCCACATGGGAGGACAAGAATTTTATACAAAAGCATCAAGAACTACTGAAGCATTGAGGGCAACACTTTTTAAAGGAGAGGGGCATGTTATGTCGCTATACTACTATTGTAACCCCTTATTGTTATTAGTACAACCCCATTATTATATTCTTGTACCCATGCAGTCTCCATATTGTTATTATTGTGCCCAATAGAAGCCCACTATTGTTATTATTGTGCCCTTACATTATTATTGTTATGTCGTCTCTGATTATATTATGACCCCTTAGACTCATATATATATATATATATATATATATAGAAAGAAGGTTTTGTCATTTGTATCATCCAAGAATTTTCCATTTCTTTAATGTAAAGGTGGTTTCCCCCTCGAAGAGGCTTATTTTTAATACGTTTATTTATCTTTTCTATATTTTTGTGAGTTGGTCTCATAACAGTGTGTCTTGTAGGAAAGAGATCAGATGGATAACAAGGTGGTAGACTACATAGAATCTCCTGATGCATCAGATGGGCATCGTGGTGTGGGGTATTATTCTAACTTGGAAAACACATTTAGAAGCCCGAAGGAAGAAGTAATGAGTTACAAAGTAGACAATAACAAAATCATGCAGATACAAGAGAAAAAAGAAGAGGTGAATGTGATACTACTTTAGAGTTTGCCAAATTTGTAGTGGCAGGGACCACTTTAGATCATCCATGGAAATGAGGACAAAACTAATGGGGCATATGGTAGGTCTCCTAGTCGACATAGGTCAGATAGATATGAGACGATTAGAGATGGAAGGTTATTGGACACTCCGGATAGGAGATGCGATCAACACAAGTACTATTTTAGTTCTCGTTCTCACAAGCATCATGATCATCATCGTTATCATCCTTATAGGAGGACAGATATGGGGTACTTTCTAGATTTGTTTAAGGAGGCAAAGCCACTTACCTTTGATGGAGAGATGAACAAATCACACGACACTTAAGCATGGTTTCCTAGTATGAAACAATTCTTTTGATTGCATGATTATTTAGAAAATGCGAAAGCCAAGATAGTCACTCTGAGTCTCGAAGGTAAAGCAGATATTTGGTGGGAAGACGTTAAGAATTTCAAAGGTATAAATGTGGAGGAATGACTTGGTATGAATTTGAAACACTCTTCAAGATGTACTTGCTTGAGAGGTACTATGATGACAGATCTAAGGAGTTTTATGAGTTGCAGATGGGTTATATGATAGATGATGAGTATACTAGCAGTTTTTTCGAGTTGTTGAGATATGTGCCTTACCTCAAGGAGGAGAAGGTCAAGGTTCAAAGATTCATCAGTTGACTGCCAGTAGCATACAAAGACCAGATTGACTTCAATGAGCATAGATTGTTGGAGGAGGCCATCCAAAAGTTGAAGCATTGTTATGAGTAGTCGAAACGCAAAGTTGAGCCTAAGTATGACTTGAAAAGAAATGAGAAAGCTAAAGGAAAATGGACACCAAACAGAGGAATACCTCAAGATGCAAGTGAGAAATAAAATTCAGTTCCATACGAGAAATTCAAAACAACAGAGAAGGGACATGGAGAGCAGCAAGCTAGAGACGGTGGTCGGGAACCATTGTAGTGTTGGATATGTGGTAAGGATCATCGTAAGAGGGATTTTCTGGAGTATCAGAGTGGTGGTAGACACAAAATATATAGTGCTCAGGAGGCACATATAGTTGGTGATGTTGGTCATAACATTCCTCGGATTTATGCAGTTGTGGAAAATAGGCAAGAAGATCATTAGGCCTTGATAATTGAGATGAAAAGTAAGCTTTTTGATCAAGTTATTTATATTTTGATTGATCATGGATCTAACTATAGTTATAATAATCCTAAACCTAGTGGATAAGTGTGACTTGAGAAAAGAAGTGCATGCAGAATATTGGTTGGTACAGTTGGCTATAGGTAGAAAGAAGCAAGTTCACCATTGGGTAAGAGCTTGCGCATATGAGTTAAATGGTATGCCTAGAACAATACATTTGAATGTATTGCCATTGGGATCGTATAGTATTCTTTTGGGTATGTGTTGGCTATGCCTTCATAGAACCAAGGTGGATCTCTTCGACAAAGCCATTGATTGTGTGGATGATAGTGGGAAAAAGAGGACTTTGTAGGGGAAGAAGAAACCTACATCAGTGAGGATGGTTATCGTTATGTGGGCTAAGCAAAGTTGTAAAAAAGGTTGTGTGATGTTTGTAGTACACATTTCTACTGACAAGGGTAAGGAGGTCGAAGATGCAGATCTATTAAGAAGATACCTAGTTTTGTAGTAGCTTCAAGATGTATTCACTGAGGACATTACATAGCTACCACCTTAGAGGGAGGTAGAATTTTCTATTGAGTTGGTGCTAGGGGTAGCCCGAACATCAAAAGCACCTTAAAAAATGAGCGCACCTGAGTTGGTTGAGTTAATTTTGCATCTAAAGGAAATGTTGGACAAGGGGTACATTAGGCCCAGTGTATTGCCTTGGGGTGCACCTGTGTTATTTGTGAAGAAGAAGGATGGTACTATTAGATTGTGCATTGATTACAGGAAGCTAAAAAAGATAACGATTAAGAACATGTACCTGTTGGAAAATACTAAGCGGGGGTGAATCAGTGTTTTTTATCAATTAGAACTTTTAAATCTTTTCATAGCATTAGTTAATATTCAATTATCATTAATTATTATGCAGTAACAACAGTGAACAAAAGAAAAGGAGGCACAAAAATTTTAGGTGGACAACTCCCTCCGAGTCAAAAACCATCGAATGCTTTTCTAATAATTCTTTAATCTTCAACTCCAATTGAAAAGAAGGTTCCAACTTCCTAGAATCTAGAAAAGTATTCTTCTCCACCTCGCACTAGATGTACACTCCAACGTCGAAGATTCTTCAGTAGTCAACTGAATGGATGCCCCAACACCCAATGAGCTACAACTCACCCTAGAACCATCTTAACACCCTGAAGTTTTCAGAAGCTTGAAGCTGTTGGTGACTTCATGCACTAGCCTAGAACCACCGTACCACACTATAGAAGCATAAAAGAAGAATGGACTCCCGTACCAGGGAAAATGGTCCACTTTATAATGATATAGAATGATGTAGAAGAAGAAGACACACTAGACCATAACCCCAACTATGACACAACCACCTAATGACGATCCTAGACCTCTTGACACTACCTGTTCAACTCTTGGCAGATAGACACTTGTACATGTTTTACAAAGATACTTTTACACTAAATATGTACAATGATACTTTCACAATGTCTGTATGCAGTGCTTCCCACTTGAAGACTTCATGTGGTGAACTTCTTGCTAGTGTTCTGCACCTTGATTGTTTCTCTTGTCATGCTACCCTTTCTCATTCTTCAAAACATTAGATTATGCACTGAGTCTTCTCTTGATGAATATATAATACCTGAAAAATTGTTCAATGAAATACCGATGACATGATAATAGCAAAACTTACGTCATCTTGCAGAGCATATGTCAGTACTAAAAAAAACAACAAATTAGAATACAAAGAACCTAATGCAATTAAGAAATGAACATGCATATACAGAAGATACTTACATGTGGCTTACCTCTACTGCATCATTTTGTTGCACCTTACTATTTGCTACCCTAGAAAGTCTGGTTCTTTGAACCCCTTGACAGCACTTGATCTAGTTTTTCTCGCCTTATAGGAGTACAATATTTAATTTGATGCATATCTATGATTTTATATCCCCAATATGTGATATTCAGTCCTATAGTATCCCTCTAAATCTTCTTTCCAATGCCATAGATCTGACTCGATTTTGACTCTTCAAGGCAACGTTATGCCCAAATCTCTCACAATGACCTAATTATGGAGTAGTTCAGTAGAGTGAACTTCTATGGCATGCCACGTGTCAATGTTTCCTCCTTCAGCTCTGAAATTGATACAAAGAAACCTACAGTCTGTGCACTATCTTCCATTTTTTACAGAATTCTAGTCCTCTTCACAGAGAGTGAGATATGATGATTTTCCCAAGGTCATTTCTTTGAGATGAAATTCTGTAGCCTACAAAAACCCTAACTTCCACAAATCATATCTCTGCAAATATAGCAAACCAAGATCTAAAATCTGGTCGCAATGTTCATCATGATTGCGAATCAAACAGTTTTTCATTTTAGAATCTAAGACTTCATAGAAATGAAGTTATAGTGAAAATACCATGATCACTACATTTGGAAGATATATGAGATTTCTTTTTATAGAGTTGAGAGGGGCTTCTATAGAGAATTTTGGAGGGATTTTAGGGGTTTAAAAAATTATTAATTAATGAATATTCAATGACCAAAAACAATTATGAGTGTCATGGCAAAACCCCATAGGGTTTTAGCCCACTAACTGGGGTTACTAACTTCAAACATGAATATATCTCCCATGAAGAATTACTTGGTGTGCCATATATAAATAGAAACATCTCGACAAGTAGAATCTATATAGAAAATCCTTGACTAAAAATAGAGTAAGTTTTCAAGTCAAAATTCCATTGGAAGATTAGGGTAGCCCCTGGTGCTGCTTGGATTGACATCAATGACAACCTCAGACCATCTCTAGATAAAAAATCTTCCCCTTTGGCATTGATGGGAGCACAAGTACTTCCCCAGCAATCAGGGCACCTATTCCTATTGCCTTCTCTCCCCCTTTTACATTAATGGCAAAGGGTAACTCCCCTTGACACACAACCATCCTGTGGACCTGTACACACTTCCACTCCCCCTTTTTACTTTTTGAATAAGGAAAATTAGAACTTGGGAGAATCCCAAGCTTTTGGTGAAGATATTCAAATGCTTCACAAGGTAAAGGTTTAGTCAAGATATCAACGATTTGTTCTTTTGTAACAACATATTGAAGTTTGGTATTTTTTCAGTGACTTGTTCTCTAACAGAATGATATTTTATCGGAATGTGTTTTGTTTTTGAATGCATGACAGGATTCTTGGAGACATTGATGGCACTGGTGTTGTCGCAGAAGATGGGAATAGACTCACTGAATTTTACTTGAAGATCTTGCAAAGTTTGTTTCATACGAAGGGCTTGAGTACAACAAGATGACACTAGAATGTATTCTGCTTCTGCTATAGATAACGAGATTGAGGTTTGCTTTTTGCTCAACCATGATACGAGACAACCACCTAGATATAATGTTGCTCCACTAGTACTCTTACGATCATCAATTCTTCCTGCCCAATTAAAATCTCTAAAGGATTGAATAATGATATTGTTTCCCTTGGAATACCACAAGCCATATTCTGTTGTGCGCTTTAGATATCGAAGAATTCTTTTGACAAAAATACTATGTGATTCTTTTGGTGCTGCTTGGAATCTTGCTACTTATCCAACTGCTTGCATAACATCTGGTCGGGAGGCTGTTACATACAGAATAATACCAATCATATATCTATACAACCTTTGATCCACATCCTTAGATGAGTCGTCTATGCTCGATTTGCAACCTATTACCATCGAAGTAAGGATGGGTTTGCAATCTTCCATTTTGAATTTCTTGAGCATTTCCTTGATGTACTTGGACTGAAATATAAATATTCCTTTCTCTTGCTGAGATATTTGAATCCCTAAGAAGTATGTCAACTCACCAAGCAAAGACATCTCGAACTCACTTTGCATCTTTGTAGCAAAGTTATTACTTAGTCGATCATCATTGCTACTAGAGACTATATCATTCACATAGACCTCAACGATTATTAAATTATCCTTATGTATTTGTGCATAAAGGTTTCTATCAGCAGTACCTTTCTTGAACTCTTGTTGACATAGATGTCTGTTAAGATGAGCATACCATGCTCTGGGAGCTTGCTTGAGACCATACAGAGCCTTCTTTAACCTGCAAACATGGTCTTTTTTTTATGATAGTAGAAAACCTTCAGCTTGTTCGATGTAAACATCTTCTTCTAATTATCCATTTAGAAATTCTGTCTTAACATCCATTTGGTAGACTTTTATTTTTCTTGAACATGCATAGGCGAGAAACATCTGAATGGCTTCCATTCGAGCAATTTGTGAAAATGTTTTGTCGAAATCAATTCCTTCCAATTGTGCATAGCCTTTGAAAATCAATCTCGCTTTGTTTATGGTAACCTGTAATCCTTTAACTATTTTGCTCACCCTGAACCTTCAATCAAACTACCATCTTGTTCAAACTACCTTCCTGTCAATCGTAGAATTGTGCCATATACTACTACATAGACTCCTCGTCTATAAAGATTAAGTATTCAATAAGCCAGATTGTTTAAAATAGTGAGTGACCTAACAGGCCATCTTGACTTGAGTCATTATCTAAAGAAACTGCTAATTCCTCATGGCCTTTTGCTTTTACAAATCCTGAAAGCATAACTGCAGAAACCTTGTTATATGCTTTGTCTTCCTGTACCTCTTTCCTTTTCTAGACCTTCTTATTCATGCAAACCCGAGCCATGTGCCCTTATTTATGACACTTGAAGCATTCAATGATATCCATATGCAATTCCATTTGATATCTGCAACCACGAGTGCTATGGCCATAGTTATGGCATTTGAAGCATTCAATATTTGACCCATCTAGCATGTATTCTCTTCTAACAAAATCATTGTAACCTGTCTCATGATCCTTCAAACTTGCTTCTAGAATTTTGTAGATAATGATTGTACCTATCAAAAACATTACAATCCCTAGCCATATGTCCATATTTAACACATAAAAATCAATAACAATTAAATAAACGAACATACTTGGAAGATTTTTCTTTCCGCTTTGGAGGCAGTGTTGTAGTTTCTTATGGTCCTTTATTCTCAATTGCTTTGGTCTTGTGCTTTGGAGTTGTAACATTCTTCTTTGCCTTTTCACTTTGAACAAATTCCTTCTTAGAATCATCTTGCGAAGATGTGGAGCTTGTACCTTCATCAACTGGATCTTTACCACCTTTAATTGCCTTCATTTTTGCTTCTTCATCTGTCTTATCTTCTAAGTATTCGTTTTTCGATCCCCTGAGTTTGTTGATCTCATCACGAGTTGCATCAAGTTCTTCTTGATTTTGAGCAAGAACTTCTTGAAACCATCTTTTTCCATATCTTCCTTCTTTTTTCTGCCTCCTCAACCTGTATCTTGAGAAAAGTGGTCTTATCTACTTCTTTGTTGAGAACCTGTATTTGTTCCTTCTCCTTCTCATTTTCAATCCTGAGCCTACTTATTTCTATTGAAGATGTTTTTAATTCCTTTTGGTTTTGGTCAACGGCAGATATGTATCTTTCATCAGATTCCTTCCTTTCAATTTCTACTTCTTGCATATATTGAGTTATCCTACTAATCTTTGCAAATGTTGTGTCGAGTTCTTGTTGCTTCTGTTGGACTTATCCGTTGAGGTCTCCTGTCGTTGTATTATTGATTTCTTCCAACTTCTTTTGAAATGACTCTTCAATAATTTGTGTTCTTCAACTTCAATTTTGAGACCTTGAACTTGTCCTTCAAGAGTATTGGAATAGATCTTCTTAGCCTTGAGATATTTTATAAGCTTGATTGCCTCCTCAGAAAATTCTTCTATGGTCAACCCTTCTTCATCATACTCAAAAGGATCCGAGTTTTCAATAATATATTGACCTGATTTCTTTGTTGAATAGAGATTATGAAGCTTTTCCCAAAGAGCTTTAGCTGTTGAACATTGACCAACTTTTGTTTTCACAGAATTTGGAAAAGCATTCAAAATTACATTCATGGCCTTTGAATTATACCTTTTGCCTTCGTTCGTAGATGTGTCTCTAGAAACAATTGATTCCCATACTCCATGTGCTTGCAAAGATACTTCCATCCTGGATTCCCATATCTAGTAATTATTTGCATTAAAATCAGGGGTTGGTACATAATACTCACTTTCTTGAGATTTTGTTGTACATGTACCTTCCTTTGAAATCCTTGTAACCCACTTCTTTGACTTTCCCATCTCTATGCTCTGAAAGTTGACTTCTAGCAGTTAAGCTGTTACTGAAGGAACCAAGCTCTAATACCAATTGTTGGAAAATACTTGAATCAGTATTTTTTAGCAATTAGCATTTTTAAATATTTTTCAGAGCATTAGTTAATATTCAATTATCATTACTATTTATGCAGTGACAAAAGTGAATAAAATAACACAGGAGGCACAAAAATTTTAGATGGAAAACCCCCTCGGGGTCAAAAACCACCGAACGCTTTTCTAATAATTCTTTAATCTTCAACTCCAATTGAAAAGAAGGATCCAACTTCTTAAAATCTAGAAAAGAATTCTTCTCTAGCTCCCATTGGATGGATACTCCAACACTCGAGATTCTTCAGTAGTCAACTGAACCGATGCCCCAACACCCAATGAGCTACAACTCACCCTAGCACCACCCTACCACCTTGAAGTTTTCATAGGCTTGAACCTGTTGGTGACTTCATGCACCAGCCTAGCACCCTATAGAAGAATAAAAGAAGAATGGACTCCCGTACCAAGGAAAATGGTCAACTTTACAATGATATAGATGTAGAAGAAGAAGACACACTAGAACATAACCCCAACTATGACACAACCACCTAATGATGATCCTAGACCTCCCGACACTACCTCTTCAACTCTTGGTAGATAAACACTTGTACAACTTTTACAAAGATGCTTTTACAATGTCTATATGCAGTGATGCCCACTTGAAGACTTCATGTGGTGAACTTCTTGCTGTTGTTCTACAGCTTGATTGCTGCTCTTGTCATGCTACCCTTTATCATTCTTCAGAAAATTAGATTATACATTGAGTCTTCTCTTGATCAATATATAATACCTCCAAAAAGTGTTCAAGGAAATACCCATGACATGATAATAGAAAAACTTACCTCATCGTGTAGAGGATATGTCAGTGCTAAACAAAAACAAAAAATTAGAATACAAAGAACCTAATGCAATTAAGAAATGATCATGAATATATAGAAGATACTTACTTGTAGCTTACCTCTACTGCATCATTTTGCTCCACCTTTCTCTTTCCTGCCCTAGAAATTCTGGTCCTTTGCACCCCTTGAAAGCACTTGATCTAGTTTTTCTCACCTTCTAGGAACACGATATTTAATCTAAGGTATATCTGTGATTTCAGATACCCGATATGTGATCTGTAGTCCTATAGTATCCCTTTGAGTCTTCTTTCCAATGCCACAGGTCTAACCCTATTTGGACTCTTCAAGACAAACTTATGCCCAATCTCTCACAATGACGTAATTATAAACTAGTTTAGTAGAGCTAACTTTTACGGAGTGCCACATGTCACTGTTCCCTCCTTTGGCTCTAAAATTGATATAAAGAAAACAACAGTCTGTGCACTATCTACCACATTTTACAGAATTCCAATCCTATTCTGAGAGAGATATTTATGACGATTTTCCCAAGGTCACTTCTTTGAGATGAAATTTGGGAGCCTACAAAAACCCTAACTTCCACAGATCATATATCCAAAAATAGAGTGAACCAAGATCTAAAATTTGGTCACGATGTTAATCAGGATTGAAAATCAAATGGGTTTTCATTTTATAATCTAAGACTTCACATAAATGGAGTTAGATCAAAAATTCCACAATCATTGCATTTGGAGGATATATGAGATTTCTTTTTATAGAATTGAGAGGGGCTTCTATAGAGAATGTGTGAGGGATTTTAGGAGCTTAAAAAATTATTAGTTAATGAATATTCAATGACCAAAACCAATTATTAGTGCCATGCCACGACCCCATAGGGTTTTAGCCCACTAACTGGGGTTACTAACTTAAAACATGAATATCTCTCAAACCGTGAAGAATTACTTGGAGTGCCATATATCAACAGAAAACATCTCGACGAATAGAGTCTATCTAGAAGGTCCTTGAATCAAAATAGAGAAATTTTTCAAGCCAAAATTCCCTTGCAAGATCAGGGTAGCCCCTAGTGCTGCTTGGGTTGACATGAATGACAACCTCAGATCATCTTTAGATCAAGAGTACCCTTTACCGAGGATTGATGATTTGTTTGATTAATTGAATGGATCAGTAATGCTTTTGAAAATTGACTTCAGATCAAGATACCATTGGGTACGGATCAAGGAAGAGAATATCTTCAAGACATTGCTCAGGACTAGGTATGGGCATTATGAGTTTGTTATTGTTCCATTCGATTTGAGTAATTCTCCAGATACATTCATATGTTTTATGAATAGTGCATTGCATCCTTATCTAGACAATTTTTCATGTATTCATTGATGAAATGTTGATATACTCCAAGAATGAGGAAAATCATTCTAAGAATTTAGCAGCAGTGTTCAGATTGCTAAGAGAGCATCAGTTGTATGCTAAGCTTAGCAAGTGCAACTTCTTTCAGGCGGAGGTACATTACTTGGGCATGTCGTTTCCAAGGATGCATAATAGTGTATCCAAAAAATATAAGGGCTATCATGGAGAGGGTAGCTCCTAAGAATGTGGATGACATATCATTCATGGGATTGGCAGGTTACTACAGGAGGTTCATTAGGAACTTCTCCTACATTGCATATCCTATCACTTCATTGCAGTAGAAAGGTAAGAAGTTTGAATGGATAGAGGAGTGTGAGGCTAGCTTTGAGCAGCTTAAGAAGTTCTTGACACATGCACTGGTGCTAAAGATTGTAGATCTAGACAAGGAGTTTGTAGTGTGTATATATGTTTACAAAAGAGGACTTGGTGGAGTTCTCATGAAAGAAGGAAAATTATTGTGTTATGATTCACAGAAATTAAATGAGCACAAGAAGAACAACCCGACGTACGATCTTGAGCTAATAACAATTATACATTCATCCAAGATGTGGAGGCACTATCTTATGGGAAAGAGATTTACATTGATGAACAATCACTCTGGGTTTAAATATTCGATTGATCGGCTGAATCTAAATGCCAGGAAAGCTAGATGGTTGGCTACCCTTAGTAAGTTTGAATTTGAGATCAGATACATCAAAGGGAAGGATAAAAAAATTGTAGATGCTCTTAGCAGGAGGGTACAACTAAATCATATAGCAACTATGAGACTTTATGGGATAGAGTTACAGGATAGGATCTTGTAGGCAAGACAGTGGGATGAAAAATACATGGAGATCATGCACATGTTACAGCAAAGCAAAGGTACAGGTATAGGTGATAAGGATGTAGACTATCATCTACCGAATTGTAGTGAGGTCAAGAAGCTTATCTTGGGGGAGTTTCATGCCAAGCCATACTTGGGTCATCTAAGATATCAGAAGATGCTGACAATGGTGAATAAGTTCTACTATTGGCTGAATATGAAAATGAAAGTTATAGAGTTCGTGGCTAGATGTTTAGATTGTCAGTAGGTCAAGGTGGAATATAAACATCCATGTGGTTTACTACATCCTATAATGATTTCAGAATGGAAATGGGAGGTCATTTCCATGGATTTCATCACAGATCTTGCGAGGATAGTAAAGCAACATGATTCTGTTATGGTCGTATTTGACAGATTGAGCAAGGTAGCTCACTTCATTCCAGTAAGGACTACATATTCAGTGAGAGAGGTAGCACAGGTGTTCATCAGAGTGAGACTACATGGTGTTCCAAAGAAGATTGTGTCAGACAGGGATGTGAAGTTCACTTCCATGTTTTGGAAGGATCTATTTCTAGGTTTGGGTACAAAGTTGGCCTTCAATACAACTTATCATCCACAGACAGATGGATAGAAAAAGAGGGTCAATATGATCTTAGAAGAAATGTTGAGGATGTACGTGATGGACCAACATAAGAAATGAGAGGCGTATCTTCCATTGGTTGAGTTCGTATACAACAATGGTTATCTAGGGTCATTACGGATGAGTCCTTTCGAGACATTGTATGGACAAATTTGTAACACTCCCATCAACCAAAGCAATCCGATGAATAGGTACTTATTGGACCATATATATTGGCAAACATGGAACATGAAATGTAGGTTATAAAAACAATCCAAAGGTAGCATAGGACAGATAGAAGAGTTATGCAGATTAGCATAGGGTGTTCAAGGTGTTTCAGGTTGGGGACCATGTGTATTTGTGCATCAAGCCCAAGAAAATCTCTTTGAGGATTGGCTCATGTGCTAAGTTGGCACCATGGTACTATGGAACTTTTGAGATCCTTGAGAGGATTGGACTAGTGTCATATTGACTTGCACTACCTCCAACTATGAAAGTCCACAATGTTTTCCATATTTCATATGCTTAAGAAGTATAAAAGGAACTTTGATCATGTTATTGATTGGTCTATGTTGCAAGTGGATCAAGAAGGAGAGTTCTAGTTGGAGCCTCAGTGCATATTGCAGTGGAAACATCTCATGCTCAGGAATAGAGCCATAGAGAAAGTTAAAGTGATCTGGAATCACTTTGGGCCTGAAGAAGCTACACAGGAGATGGTGGATCAGATGTGGGCCTTATATCATTTATTTTTTGCCGGTTGAGGCAAAGTAGTTTTTGTTTGATATTTGGTATATGTTTTGTTGATGTTTTGGTATATGGACGTATATGTATACAGATGTAAATACCACCATGAGCTAAGCTATAAATCTCCAATAATCGGTATGGGTGTGATGTTATTATGGTTTTTATATTGTCATGTTGCTATGATGTTTTTCTTTTGAACAGGTCTTTCATTGTAAGTACTGGAACGAGCTCAATTATAAAGCTCCATGGGAAGTATATTTGCTTTTCAACAATTTTGTTGAGGTCTTGGTGTGGTTTAACACCAAGGACAGTGTTCCCCAAGGGGAGGGTTCTATTGTTAGGTAAACTTGACTCAGGATAGAGTCAAAGTTGACCAGGTTAAACAATGATGCTTTTGGGGCACATGGTATTGTGTACACATAGTATTCTTCCCGTGGTATTATATGTAATGGAGCTTATAAAATGCTGGAAGGACTTCATTGTAATGTAAGACCTGGAGGTGAGTGGTGAAGGCTCACTTCGTCAGATTGGTCAGGGATTTGGCCAATGCTAATGACATCTTATTAGGTTGGTTTTTCCTCGGATTTGGGGTTTTCCTGGATAAACATTCATGTTTATAGTTGTTTCTGGTTATTTTTATATTTATTCCTCTCAGTAATTATTTATGTTATTCTTAACAACTGATATCGGACCCAGATATTGAATTTAAAGGGATTCTTTGATGCCAGGGGTTTGTAGTGCCTGATGAGATCAATGTAGCCTTTTTACAGATTTGGGTTTGGAAAATAATGGTGGAACAATCGTACACAGAAGAACCTCAAGGAAGAATGTGTGAAAGATAATACCGTAACTGCCAGGGATCACAGTGCATTTGCGATATTTACAAGTTTGGAACATGCTGACGAATTGTTTGGGATTCATGTGGCTATTTAAAGAAGGTTGAGAGATACCTTTGATAATATTAAAATTCAAGGTTGATTTTGTTCAGAGGTTTTTTGCGTAGGGAATCGATCAGGGATATTTCCTGTGTGTTCTATGCTGTGTTGAAAGATGGAGTAGGCGTGGGTTACATGCAGGTCAGCAGAAGAAAATTGTTCATGCGGCTTCGAAAATTGTTCGTTTTCTGCTATGTGAGGCCACTGGTGCTAGAATCTACAAGGTTCTCGTTGGGCTCGCAGTTGGAGCAGTTTGATAGAAGTTTTTGAGCAAATCAAATTGAGAGAGGATGGATTAGAATCACAACAGCAATAAACAAAAAAAAAATAATGAAGTCAAAATTATTGCATGTAAATGGGCATACTACTGTAAGACCTCGTAAGCCATGCGTACCCCTCGGTGATCACCGATAAAGTCTGGGTTAGACCTAGGTAATAGGGGGGATGTCAGGTTAACAATACCCCAAGTAAAAACTCTAAGGGGGGTAAGAGCTAGAGTGAGTGGGATTGTCTTGAGCACTTAGCAGGTTTGGCTGGAGTTAGTCAAGGAACCCCAAGTCAAGTTTAACGGGGGAATTGTTAGGTAAAATTGACTTGGGATAGAGTCAAAGTTGACCAAGTTAAACAATGATGGTTTTGGGGTACATGGTATTCATTGTAATGCAAGACCTGGAGGTGAGCGGTGAAGGCTCACTTGGTCAGATTGGCCAGGGTTTTGGCCAATGCTAATGAGATCTTATTAGGTTGGGTTTTTCCCCAGAGTTTGGGTTTTCTCGGATAGACATTTATGTTTATGGTTGTTGCTGATTATTTTTATATTTATTCCTCTTAGTAATTATTTATGTTATTCTTAACGTCTGTAACATCCCTGGTGAAAAGTTCATGTAATAAAAGTTAATAAAGTCAAAATAAGACCACGGGTAAGGGACACTTACTCCAAGTTGAGTGTTGCGCAAAGATATCCTAGTGGGCATCGCTAGATGTGTGTTCTTGGCTAAGGAAATTGGCAAAGGCTAAGGAAAAGGCATTAAAAGGAAAAAAGGCATCCGTAGCACATTTATTTATGAAATAAAGGAAATTAGGATAAAATTAAGGTGAAAGGTCACAGATTGCATGTGAGGAGGAAATTGAAGGAAAACAAAGGAAAGTGAAGAAATTAAAGGCATCATTAATAAAAAGACTTCTGAGGATCAGTTGGTAACATTTTATCAGTTCAAGTTTGGAGCTCTCTCATTATTCTCTCTCTCTCACTCTCACTCTTGCTCACTTAGAGATTTTTGGGAGCACTTTATATTTGGATCAAAGAAGGGAAATCAACCAAAGGGAAAGGAAGGAAATCAAGGATCAAGGAAGGAAAAGTAGGACCAAGCAGCTTCAGCAGGAATAATTGCAGATAACCTTTTGCATGTGCGATTTCCTAGATGATTTGGACATGCATGTCCTTCCATGTTGGTATATAGTTTTGTTGTTGTCGGTGGCATGGTTTTACTGGGCCTAGTCTTTCCTTTTTTCGAATTCCATGGTATGTTGGGATGTTTATCTCAGTTTTGAGCTTTGGCTTTCTAGATGGATTTCAGAATCTAGGGCAAAGGTGGTCTCAACATTCATTCTCAAAGGCCTATGAATCCCTTGACTGGTTTTGGCAGGATACATGATAAAGCCCAAGGGAGAAGTCTCGGTTTAGGGATTAGTGATATGGGTTTTGATTACGGTGAAGCATGAGAGACTGGTCTCAGTTTAGGGCCTAGTGATCTAGGATTGGATTGAGGTAGATCCTGAGAGATAAGGAGATGTGAAATTCCTCAAGGATATTGATGTGAATTCCCAGTTTGGTTCGGTTTTGACCGGAGCATTGGTTTTGGTGTGATCACAACCTGGTAAGGGTGGAGGTGGTTTAACCTCTATATTCGCTTGGTTGTTCTATGAGATCCCACATCCATGCTTGGAATATGGCATAGGCGTGTCTGACTGAAAGAGAGAATTGGTTCAGCCATGTCTATGGTCAAGTGGTACGCTAAAGTCCCGAACATGGTCGGATTTGTCTATGATTAATAAAAGCTAAGTTCTTTTACTTTTGCATTGACTTATATGTGAATCTAACCACTCACTTATCTTTGATATTTATATGGTTTTATGTTTGTTATAAACATGGTTATATCACTAGTTCATGTCCTGGTTATTTCATGTATTTACTTGTAATTGTTAAATGGATGGATGCAAGACCTAATTAAAGATATAACAATTCAATGGAGAAGGAGGTGTTCCTTCTAGTTATGTTTCATAAGTCCTTTGAGTTATTTATGCTTTTTCTTGTATCTTAGACTTATAGGTTTCATTGATGCCAAGTGTTTGATAGAATCTCAGTCCCAGTTGGGATGCTCAGAGTCCGAAGCAAAATTTTAAGGATGGAAAATTTTCTTGAAGTTTAAAAACATTGGCGAATCTCACTAATCCCTAATATGCAAAAAATAAAATTTTTATTGATATATTTGTAAAATTATTCAAATTTATAATGATTTTATATATAGTCTCGATATAATGTTGGCAATTTTTAAGGTAAAATAATTTTATATTATAAAATTTGGACGAATCGTCTTTTATAAAATTGGAAATTGGTGAATATTTTTGGCGGAAAAGTCATCGAAAATTAGCCCACTCGGCGAACATTAGCCCCTAAAATTTTCCATGGCTCACACCTAGTCCTAAGGTTGATTTCTAATTTATCACCATTGTTATCATGTCTTTGATGGATTCTGAAGGTTGTAGCAAGTTCTGGGTAGAGGCTAGGATTCTAGGGTAGAAAAGTGGCTCAAATCTAGGGGTCGTTGGCCCAAGTCTACAGATAAAAGTCCACAGTCACTAGCACATAGGCCTATGAGAGAAAATTTGGGTTGGTGGATGTTGTTATGCCTATAGCATGAGAGCGACCAATGGTTAAAAGGCTTAAATCATCAGTGGGAGTTAGCGACATGATATTTAAGTGGCAAACATGTCTCTTGAGGGTGTTGTCACTTATGTGGATGAGTTCATTTAATATCTTTTGTCAGTTCCATTTCCTTAAGGTCACAAAGGAAGTTGAATCCCTTATAGTATACTCTCTTGTTGTATGTTTACCCTGGTGGGCAGGTTGTTTGGGTGGACTTGGGAGGAGGGAGTGTTACAATATTGTAGGAAGAAGGTTATGCATAACAACCTCCTCGTTTTGAAGTTTTAGGATAGGAGCATAAGGTATATAGATTGAAGAAAGATTTGTATGGTTTGGAACAAGCTCCAAGAGCTTGGTACATTCATATTGACACTTATCTCATCAAAAGTGGTTTTTTTCTAAAGCGGTCATGAACCAACTTTGTAGACCAAAATGCACGAAGGTAAAATTCTTATTGTATGTGTTTATGTAGATGATATCCTTTATATAGGAAATATGATGTTAGAATATTTCAAAACCACAATGAAAACATATTGATATGACAGATATAAGAGTCATGAAATACTTCTTAGGCATTGAAATTCGGCAATTTGCTAATGGCATTTTTGTTGGTGAACAAAAATATGCCAGTGATATCCAAAAGTTCAGAATGACCAATTGCCAACATATAGATACACCAATTGCTCAAGGCACAAGACCGAGAAAAGAAGATTTAGCCCCGCCAGTTGATTTCATATTGTATAACAATCTAGTTGCTAGTTTGTTGTATCTAACTGCAATTAGACCTGATATTATGTTTGCAGCAAGTTTTGTCTCCAAGTTTATGCAGTCACCTAACATCACTCATTGGAAGGTTGCAAAAAGGATCTTAAGGTATATTGTAGGGACAATAGACTATGGTTTGTTTTATACACATTCTGAAAATTGTTGACTGTGAGGTTATACAAACAACGATTATGCAGGAAGTTTTGATGATCGCAAAAGCACCTCAGGGTATGCTTTTCATCTTTGAACCAATATAATTTCATGAGCATCCAGGAAACAATCGATCGTTTCAATATCTTCTGCAAAGACAAAACATTTAGTAGCAAATTCACCAGCTTGTCAAGCTGTGTGGTTGAGAAGATTATTGAAAGATATTTAAAATATTGAGAAGGAGCAAAGTCCAATCTATTGTGATAACAATTCAACAATTTATTTATTAAAAAATCATGTTTTCTACAAAAAGAGCAAGCACATTGACACTTGTTTTCATTTCATCACTGAACTTGTCAATGATAGGGCATAGTACTTGCTTTTTGTGATTCCAAAGATCAACTAGCAGATATTTTCACAAATCCATTAGGCAAGATTGTATTTGAATTTGAAAGAGAACAAATAGACATTGTAAGTGCCTCTACATGTAACAATTGAGATTAAGAGACATTTTTAAGATATTACTCTCATTATTTGCTACGTATCATCACATTTAATTCTCGTGTGGTAGATATATCAGTAAGTTCTACTTCAGTTTAATCTAATTTTGCTAATCCAATCATTCACTTTTAATGTTTTCAATATAATCTATTTAGCTTTTTGAATATTCACAAGAGCAATCTTTGCTCCAATTTTCATTCTTCGTTGTTCACCATTTAACTGAACACCTGAAGAAATTATTCCTTTATATATCAACCTTAGCGGGGGAGGTACCTGAAGAAATTATTCCCGTATATATCAACCTTAGTGGGGGGAGGTAGTTGATTTTTATTTATGTATTTTATTTGTCCATAAGTGGGGGGAGGTAGTTGATTTTTATTTATGCATTTTCTTTGTCTATAGCGGCATATCAGCCTTAATTGAGAGAGAGTTGTTTGATCTTTATTGATGTATTTTAATGAACAATGGAGATACATTTGGGAGAGAACAGGGAGAGAATACGCTTCTTCTCAGTCCATGATCGATGGTCCAAGGGAGCCCGAGCCCGAACTGAAGAACAAAATTTGTATGTAAATTTTAATCGCGCTTGTGTAAAGTCAAAGAACCTCCTCACCCCCTGTCAAGCCGCTTGTCATAATAAATAAAAACGCCCAAGCTTAAGTGTTTGCATTGCCCGGGATTGTGCCGATCATGAACACGTAATGGATCATCGGGCTGTATCGGTGTCTCTCCGTTGACGTGCTTGAAGTGGAAGCGCTGATAGCGCTATATCTCTATCTCTCCACTGAGGCAGCTGGGCAGTCAAGAGCGGTGTCAGTAAGATCACGGATCTAACAAAGTTTTTCCTTGCATTTTCGATGACAGACAACTTCGGCTTCATCAGACGTTTGTTTGCAGACATGGACATGGAGATGACAAAGTATTATCAGAGAAAGAAAGGGATATGTCACTAGTCGGATCGACAAAGATGGAGCTTCATTTTGTGTTTGCAGAAACTAGAACTGGGCCAATGTATGTCCTCGCTTGATTTACATGTATTTCTGACAGATAAAATAATTATGTTAAAATCTGGCTGGAATATTGAGTGTTCTGTTCATTATTGCAAATCTTCCAACTTGTTTTGCTTGCAGATGCTTGTCAGATCGAGTCCTTCAAACTATCTTACCCTTACGGTACTATCAGCATTGCAGTGTACAGGCAGTGGATCCAAGCAATACGGAGATGATCATGACATGGTACTGGGAGGTGGAATGTTACAGTATGGTCGCTGAGATCAGTATGTGGTCGATGGCGATAATAATACAAAATGTGGCGCTATCGTCTATGAGCTTTTTTGACCCAAAACCTTTGAAGTCGCTCCCAAACCCATGTCATTCACTCATTTAAATATCACATGTGAAATCGCCTTGTACATGGGTGTAACGCGCCATTTAACCATTACACTTATCTACGTTGGTCGAGAACCAGCAATCCAGCGAGCAAAAATATATGCACAAGGGATCCAGCGATTTCAGCAAACCAACAATCCAGCGATCTGATTCAATCCAGTGATCACCAGTGCGCCTGCTAAATGGTAAACTTTCTTGTAATCTACGCATCTGGTAATATTTCACTTTTAATGAGAGAACCGAACTGCAGAAACATTCGAATTCGACAGTGGTTAAGAAGGGGATGGGAACGGCAGCGCATTGGAATGACAACGGACCTGATAAAATCGTAATACCTTGCAAACACTTGGCAGTAGTTTTTGAAACTACAGAAATTAAATTCTAGAAACCCTATCGTGAAATAGGCCACACTAGAAGTACCTGTAACTTCGAAAACTTACTTGCAAACATGAATCGTATTTGTTCCGATTTTCAGAACAATTTAACACAAATTTTATCGATTTCTTGGAATGTTAGGTAAGAATGGTTCGCCGTGAAATAATACCATTCGTTATCTGGTATGTAACTTAAATTGAATATTCCCAAAACTATAATAGTAAAGTTTATGATTATTGTAGTAATATCATCCTCGACTTAAGAGAAAGGTGGGCTTAAACATAATACCTTAGGATGGCTTTGGTTAATAGATTAAGCTAATATCCATACAATCGCTATACAAAGTCTACGTTTATGTAAGGATTCTAAATGTGAAAGGGAAGAAATTATGTCATTTTCATAGTTGATATCCAGAATATTATGCTAGAAAGTGTTTAATAATAATAAGTTTTGTAAGTTGGTTGAGGATATATATATATATATATAAAGCAAGTTGTGCAACTTTACATGCTGAGAACAAGTCACTTTTTATTTTTCACAAATTTCTTGTCATCGAAAAATGACTTCATCAAGTTGGGATAGTTTTGTTGGTAATCAACGAAAGTAAGACCAACATGAATTTATGTTAACTAACAGTTAAATAATATTCATATAATAACATATTTATTGAATATGATAATGTTAAGGTTTATTTTGAAAATCATTTTATAAAAGAATCAAATTTAAAATTATTGAGTTGATCTATTTCAAACTATTTAGTATAATCTATCTTAAACTAAGAATAAAACTTAAACACAATATAAGAAAAACAAGTTTGGTGAACTTATTCATATAGACTTTTAATCAAATCAAGTTACATAGATATCCTAATTCATGCGGTGTTTTGTGTAAGAATTATCTTCGTACATTTCTGAACATTTTTTTGCAACTAGAGTTATTTTGTAATTGAATGCAGAGAAAATGTCTATGGACCATCTATATTGCTGAGCAGAATATGTAGGCGCAAGAAAGAATAGATTTTTAACTCATCCATTAACAGTTATTTGAAAGAATTAAATTCAACTGAGAAAACAAGAAAGAATAGATTTTTAACTCATCCATTAACAGTTATTTGAAAGAATTAAATTCAACTGAGAAAACATTTTTAGGTGGTTTGTAATTCTTTCAAATTTAGCTGGATTTCTGCTTTACAGTTTTTAATGAAATTGTGATATTCTTTGTTTGCTAGATTTCTGCATATAATTTTTGATGGAATTTAGATATTCTTTGTTTGAAATTTAGCTTTTAGTATAGGAATGGATTCAAGATTCTCAAAAATTTAGGGGTATTTGGTTTGTGCAAACTAAAAAGATCATCTTTGTAATTCTAACAAATCTATAACAGTTTTTTAGTTAAATTGACTACATAATATGCCAGAAAAACCATAGCTTGATAGATGAAGGCATTTTAATGTAGATTGCAGATTCAGTATGAAAATCGGGAAAAAAAAAGTCTTAACCATGAGATTTTAAAATATTCCCTAATTTTACAATCCACATAAATTCAACAGAAAAATTAAACAGATATAAAAAAAAAACTACCCTAAGTGAATTGAAATTAAATAATAATAAATGAGAATTTTCATTTCAAATGGCAATGCCAATACCACCATCTTTAGTAAACAAATCAATTTCGTCACTCCATCAAATATGACACCGAAAAAAAACAAGAAAAAAACAATTTTCAACAATGTGGAAATAAATCATCTTATATTTTACTTGGCGAGGTCAAGGTGATATCGATTGTATAATAAGTGTGACCTAAATGACTAGAATATATATAGACAGTATTATAGATGTGTGAGATGTTTCATGAAACTTATAAAAATTAAGCAATTAAACATGAAAATATATAACATGCATGTTGGCTCCACAATTTTTGATTCTATTAGTTTTATTTTCTGTGATTTTCTGGTGTTTAATGTTTACGCACTCTTTCATTTTTCATTGAGGGAGAAATACTATACCACAAGAGTTCATATTGCGGGATATATATTGAAGAAAAAATGACGCAATATATTGAACATATAATAGGGGGTAAAGGGTTTTAATATTGCTAGGTATAAAAGATGGAGCTAAAAGTTAATGAAAAATATAAAGAGGTATAAAAAATGCTAATGGAAAAATGGAAACCTACAATATCTAATGAAAGTAGGGGATCTTAAATTTGTAAGGTGTATTGGGTTGATATTGGTAAGGGGTTAAATAATGTGATTTCAGAAGTACTTTTTCAATCTATAGTCAAACTAGTTGTATTGTTTAGTATGCCATGAACACATATCCTATGTTATAGGTTCATTTAGTGAAGGCCCCATAGGTCAATCATGGTTAACCATGGTAAGATGTCACATTGTAACAAATATTTGTCTCAATATGAAAACCAACATGGTCAACTTTGCTCAACCAGGGTCCAATGTCGCATTGTGACAAGAGTTCATATTCCTTGGGTTTAATATTATTCATATGTTCCAACATCATACTGTGACAAAGATTGTCTCAATATGGAAATCACCATTGGTAAACCATTGTGTACCATGTTTATTTTAGGCTTTATAATATTTATCCTATCATTTTTATGCCTTGGGTTTATAATATTAATCCCTTGGGATTACAATCCAGAAGGTTTTTAGTATTAATCCCCTGCGCTTATAATACTAATCCTTGGTTTTAGTATAAATCCCAAGGGTTTATAATCATGGTCAAACATGGTCCAACGTCACATTCTGGCAAAGATTTTCACAAAATAAAAATCAACCACGGTGCAACATCTAATTGTGATAAAGATTGTCTTGATATAAAAATCAATCATGGTCAACCATGATTGAACATCTCATTGTGACCAAAATGATCTCCATATGAAAATCAAACATGGTTAACCATGTTCCAACGTCACATTATGAAAAGGTTGCCTCAATATGAAAATTATCCTTGGTAAAGCATGGTGAACTATTATTATTTTAGGGTTTATAATATTTATCTTAAGCTTTATATAGCTTGGGTTTATATTATTAATCCCTTGGGTTTATAATATTAGTTCTTGTATTTAATATAAATCCCTAGGGTTTATGATCATGGTCAACCATTCATAAATAAATGATTATTAATTAATTAATTAATTAATAATCAATAGACTCGATGATCAACATTTCTCAACTGTTGTCAAACATGGTCAACCATGGTCATCCATGGTCTAATGCCACATTGTGACAAAGATTGTGTCAATATGAAAATCAACCATGATTAAGCATGGTCCAATGGCTCATTGTGACAAAGATTGTCTCAATATGAAAATCAATCATGGTCAACCATTGTCCACCATCATGAACCATGGTCAACAATGGTAAAGCATTTTCAACAATGGTAAGCCATTGTCATTTGTTGTGAGCCATGGTCCAACATCACATTGTGACAATGTTTGTCTCAATATGAAAATCAACAATGGTCAACGATGGTCATCCATGTTCTAATGTCACAATATCAAGATGTTTGTCTCCATAAAAAAATCAACCATGGTCATCCATGTTCTAATATCACAATATAAAAATGTTTGTCTCAATACGAAAATCAACCATGGTCAACCATTTTTATGTTAGAGTTTATAATATTTGTCTTGGCATTTTTATACCTTGGGTTTATAATATTAATCCCTTGGGTTTAATATTATTCCCTTGGATTTATGATATAATTTACTTCGGTTTATTAATATAAGTGTTTATATACCCTGTGTAAGATATTATTCATAGGGTTTATAATACTAATCCCTTGGGTTTATGGTCATGGTCAACCATGGTAAACGATTTTCACCCATTTTGAACCATGGTCAGTCAACCATTGTCAGTCATTGTCAGCCATTGTCAACCATTGTCAACCATGGTCAATCATCATCAACCATGGTCGAATGTCACATTGTGAGAAAGATCGTCTCAATATGAAAAGTCAACCATGGACAACTTTGGTCAATGATGACCCAATGTTGCATTGTCACAGGGGTTCACATTCCTTGGGTATAATATTATTCATAGGATTTATAACACTAATCATTGACTTTAATGTAAATTACTAGAGCTTATAATCATGGTCAACCATGGTCCAGCATCACATTCTAACAAACATTTTCTCAATATGAAAAACATCCTTGTTTCAACATGAAATTACTACAAAGATTCTCTCCATATGAAAATGAGTCATGGTCAGCCATGGTCAACTATTTTACAATGTCATGATGTGACAATGATTGTCTCGATATGGCAATCACCATTGGTAAACTATGGGGAACCATGATTGTTTTAGGTTTTATAATATTTATATTATGGTTTATATACACTGGGTTTATAATAATAATACCTCGGGTTTAATATTATTCCCTTGGGTTTATAATCCATTAGGTTTTTAATATTAATCCCTTGGGTTTATAACATTAATCCTTGGTTTTAATATAAATCCCTAGTGTTTATAATCATGGTCAACCATGATCCAACGTCACATTTTAACAAATATTTTCTCAAAATGAAAATCAACCATGGTGCAATGTCGCATTGTTACAAATATTGTCTTCATATGAAAATCAATTATGGTCAACCACGGTCGAATGTCGTATTGTGACAAAGATTGCTTTAATATGAAAATCATATTTTGTAAAGTATAGCAGACCATGATTATTTTAGATTTTACAATATTTATCTTTGTGTTTATATACCTTGAGTTTATAATATTAATTTCTCTGGTTTAATATTATTCCCTTGGCTTTATAATCCATAGGGTTTCTAATATTAATCCTTTGAGTTTATAATATTAATCACTGGTTTCAATATAAATCTATTGGAGTTAATATAAATCCTTAGATTGAATATTAATTTAATTTAATCATCGTCATCATCATCATCATATTTTTTTACTATATATTTTTATAAATAATATTAATAAATAAGTAATTACAACTTTTATAAATAATTTTAATAATTAATTAAGTAATTAATATTAAATAAAAATGAATGCCATAGTCTAACTTACAGGCAAAATGGCCATTTTCACGACCATTTTTCTGGTTAATTTTAATCAAAATATGACAAAGATTTTTAAAAATTTGAGTTTAAATTGTTTAATATACATAATTTTAGTGTTTGAGGGTTTTTTAAGGTGTTCAATACATTTATGCATTCAAAATTGTATTTTAGAAAACAAAAAATGTTGAAATTGTATTGGGAGATTTTGGTGAAAAAGTTTATTTCATCTATAAATTAGACTATGCCAAAATAAATTGTTGTTGTTGTTGTTGTCCATTTAAATTTTATAGCTATTATTAATATTAAATTGATACTATATATGTCTGTCAATGCTTTTCAATGACATTAAGTTATTATTATTTATTATTATAAATAATATACATTATTTATGGTTGTTGTTGTTCTTAATAAATAAAGACATTATTAATAATATTATTAATTTGCTTTATTCAATAATTTCTATTTATATTATTATTAATATTATTAATTTACATTATTTATTATTTTTTTCAATTGTGAGTCACAATACACAACTATTATTAATAATTTTTCCTTTATTACGTTTAATATAATTATTATTTATTTAATAATATTTAAACAATTATTATTTAGTTACTTTCTATTTCTATTATAAATATTATTTACTTACATTAATATTTATTATTAATAATATTTTTTAATATAACTGTTATTTATTTCATCATATTTAAATATTTAAACAATTATTATTTAGTTACTTTCTATTTATATTATTAATATTATTTACTTATATTAATATTTATTATTAATAATATTTTTTAATATTACTGTTATTTATTTCATCATATTTAAATAATTATTATTAATATTGCTTCTTTTATTATTATTGATAATATTATTATACATTTTTTATAATATTTAACTAAATATGGTTTAATATTATTTAATTATTATAATTATTAATAATTTTTTTTTTTTTTTTTGTAAGCTGGGGCGGGATTCTCCGATTTACATGTCCATTATGTACCCCTCTACGGGGGAAGGGTAGCCCAAGATTTGAACCCAAGACTTCCGGTTCGGTGAGACTTCATTTCCACGGCCCTTGCCGCTTGAGCTACCCCATGTGGACAATAAAAAAAAATAAAAAAAATTACTTATTATAAAAATAATTGTTTTATATTAATGTTATTATTATCATTAATTTACTTTATTGTTTTATGTTTAATAGTAGCTTCTTATTTATATAATTTCTTTTAATATATGTCTATCGACTTATATCAACCACATTTATATTAATGTGGTTGTTATAATATATATGGAATTTCACTCGTTTCCATGAAAACTCTAGACAAAATATGATAAAGAATAATGATAATTAAACTACATAATATTAATAAAAATTAAATACACAATGTCTAACAAAATTATATTTAATATGAGATGAAACCAAAATCATAAATGAACACAACAAAATTAGACAAATAGTTACATTAATGAACTAAACGAAATGTTTACTCAAGAAAGAGAGATAACAAACTTTTTCAGTTTTCATTAGTAATATTTGAAGTCTATGTGTACATTGGGTTACAAGATCATCTTGAAAAGTATCTGCCAAAAGCATGATGCGAGTGACAACAAATAAGGTTAGCAAACTTCTTTAACAATGATGTGGGGATATGACACCAAGCGTAAAATAAGAGATCCATTTTTTTCCATTAAATGTTAACAAATTATTTTTTCTAATAAAAAAATATTCCTTATTCATTTCTAAAGTAAAATTTTATAATTTTACACTGGTCAATACTAAACTAGTAGTGGTGAAGATGAAAATCAATTGCTATAAATCCTACTTGGGCAAGGGCTAATAAGAATGAGAGAGATTGAGTTCAAATTATAATTCGACTAAAGTTAAAGAATGAGAAGGAAACCATAAAATCATAAAAAAACAAAATAATTAAAAAAACATAAAAATAAAGACAAAATATTTATTTTATATGAAGCTTATAAAATTAATTAATTAAATATCAAGCATAAAAAATATATATAATATAATAATAAATAAATAGATTGATGATGAAATAAAAAAAGTTGTAAAATAAATACAATATAATAATAAATAAATAGATTGATGATGAAATAAAAGAAAGTTATAAAATTATATTTCCACACTATGTACTTTGTAAAGAAACGTAGTATATTATAAAGAAATTTTCAACATCTCATGACAAGGCAAGTGAGAATTGGAAAAATTAAATATAAACACCACATATTAGTAATTGCAATGTATAAGTTAAAAGCAGAGATTTATAAAAAATTGTTAAAGAAAAAGACTAAGGGTGAAAAGTAATACTAAATCATTATCTAAATAAAAATTATAATAACTAAAAATGTTAAAAAAAAAAACTACTATTTATATTAATATAAATTTTAATCCTAAATTAAAAAGAAAAATATTAGGTCTACCCATTGATATTATAAATTATAATTCAAAAATTATGAACATATTGAGTCATGTAAACTAATAATTTTATTTACTTATCATTATTATTTTTAAAAATAAGTAAATATTATTTAAATTATATATAATATAACTCATATATACTTTACTATTAAAAACTAAATATTAATCTTCATTATATCATTTTATAAAATAAAACTTCTAGTTCAAAAATTAATATTTTATCATTTGATAATCTAAATCAAATAATATTATTTTTTATTTTGTATATATATAGATTAACACTAGAAATGAAATAGAGAGAGAAGTACAATATTCGAAATGAACTCACACCCGTGTTATTGCAAACAAATATTGAAGGTGCATTGAACATGGCAAATTCAAATGTGCATTACCATTAACATTCAAATAGGCCAGCTGTGTTTTGCAATTAGTCGTCCTAAATCTAACATTTGCGAGCATATACTTTTAAAAATTTTAAATTCAAATATCTTCATTGGATTGTAAAATTGGTGCAATCTGTTTTTTCGACATTAAATATTATGTTAATATTTTGGATTCGCATTAAAGCTAACACATTGAATACTCCTTCCGCAAACAAGAATCGTCTGACTAGTTCTTCAAATGATGGGAACTTTAAATTATTGGAAAGAGTGTTAACGACATCCTTAGAACAAAATAAAATAATATAAAACGTGAATAAAAAACAAACAACGTTCCTACAAAATAAAACATAATATAAAGGGTTTACCCTTTAAAAAATATGAATCTAATACTTTTTAAAGAAACGTATTTGTTGTTAATGCTAAAATGAAGAAACGTTTTTGGTGACTGAGATTTATATTTTAAAATGTTGCGTGATTCATTTATTTTTTGATTAATAATTTTTTCAAGGATAACGTTTTTTCTTTTCTTCTTTTATGTTGTTTTTTTATGACATCATTATTATAGAAGATATTGAAATTTTAAACGCTCTGTAAAATGAGAGGTTTCTGGATATTCAAGGTTTTAAAGTTATTAAATATTTTATTCTTATATTTATAATATATTTAATTTAAAATAATAATTTCTAAATTATAATGAAAAGTTATAACATTTGAAATGTTATTAGCTGGTCAATTAATTTTCTTAAGGAATAGTGATTTCTTTTTTGAATTCAATATTTTGGCAGGTCTCTATATCATCTTTGTTGGTTGAGTTATGAGTTGTAATGCAGGGTTGTCATAATACAAAAGAAAATTCTTTAGGGAAATAAATAATACTTATATTTGGTTTAGGTTGGAAAGATAGAATAAATTTCTTCATCATAAGATAAATATTTTTATTTTATTTTATTTAAATTTTTTCTAAAATATAGCATAATTTTTTTTATGATAAAATAAATATTTTTTTTAATTGAAATCTCCATTAAAATAATGTATAGCTTTATGGCGTCGATTCAAAACAACACCAATACCAATTCCACTAGTTGCACATTTTGCATGGAATACTTTATTGATGTTTGGAAATTTCGAAAAAAATTATTTAATTAGTTTCTACTCAATTATATTTTCCTTTGAAATGTTTTTTTTTTTTTTTTCTTTTTTATCGTTTCCATAATTGAAGCACTATACTATTGAATTTTTTTAATTTTTTTTTTTAAAGAGCTCACATGTCCATGACTGCTTCCTACATCAAATATGTTTTTTAGATAAGAATAGATTTTATATTTTCTATATTTATATTTGAATAATGTAATAAAATTCCGAAATAAATGAATTATATCTTAATAAATGAACACTTCTTCATATTTACGAAGAGTTTTTCCATTGCAATTTCTTTAGAAAATATAAAATCTATTACTTTCTCTTCTTTTGATCAATTATAAACCAAGATGTCATTCAAATCTAAAATAAAAATAAAAATCTCATAAACTTTTAGAAAAAAATCATTCAACAATCTCATGAATGTAGTAGCTACATTAGTTAAGTTGTAAGGCATAACTAACCACTAATATAATCAATTAATTTTTTTAAAAGAATTCTTCCATTAACCCCACTCTTGTCATAATTTAATGGTAGACAATTCTCAAATCTATTTACAAAAACATTATGCATTTTATACTATGTGGAAATTAAAACCTATACTCCTATGATTATTTTGTTTATAATGCTAAAGTCAATGCACATCCCCATCCTCTATCTGTCCTTGGAAACAACATAGTAGGTAAAACACATGGGCTGAAGATTTCTTTGATTAGCCCCTTGTCAACCAACTCCAATGGTTTATTTATGATTTCTTGATTCTCCTTTAGGGTTATCTGATAAGATACCTTTCTTGGAAAACTAGCACCAAGAAAAATATAATATGGTGGCTTATGGTTCCTATGGGTTGTATCATACTTAATCAACCACAATGTCCACAAACTCAAGTAACAAATGATGAATTTGATGAGGATTTAATCCATCGTTATTTTTCATAATATCAATTACTTTTAGCTTACGAACTAGAGAAAAATTCACGTCCACATCTCTTATGTCTAATAGAAAGTCCTTTGGTATTTATTAGCAATACTTTAGGATTGAGTTATTTTTCTATGAATTCCTCCTTCAAAGGTAAAAATGTGTTCCTTTCACCATATTTTTCGAAAGAAGATGTGTTTCTTCTCTCATAATCCATACCTTTATTGTCATACTTTCATATTCTACCCAACATAATATGGCATACTTGCATCTACATAATGCCTCACAAAACTTCATCCTTTTAATTGGCAATTTGGAATTCAACATTACACTGTTAGTTAACCCAAATTCGATGTACTTTCTATATCTAGGACACTTTGTATGGTCGAGGATGTTTCAGGTTTTTCAATCCTAACTTTTCCGCCATTTCTATGGATAATAAATTATCATTACTGACGCTATCAACTACAACTTTGTAATAGTTAATTTCATATTACTGTGGGATTGAGATTTGATACTTGAGTATTTTGATGTAAGCTCAATATTAGACATTTTGATAAGTCAATGTTTCAAATATTTTGATAAGATTAATCATCACGACAACAATTTCAAGGAGACGAGGAAGGAAAGAGAACAATAAATGAAAAATAAAGAGGCGAGGAGGAAGGAATGAAGGAGAGCTATAGGCTTGAGAACTTCGGAAAAAAATATAAGAAAACATAACCAAAAGCATAGGACATAAAATATTTAGGTTAAAAATGGAAGAGGGGCATTAATGTGATTTTTATGATTAACATGATAAACTTTTTTTATTAATATAATTGGTAAGTTAATAATTAATATCATAGATTGGTTAATAAATAAAATAAATGGTATATAATATATATAATAATAATATAATAAATATATAATAATACATAAGTTAGTAATATAATAAATATTAATAAATATATAATTTAATAGTATATTATTTTTGTAAGCAAGTTATAAACTTCATACTACTAAAAATGATGTACAGAAAATATAGAGCCATAGTGGTGTCAGTGTGGGACTAAATTGCTATCATGGGAAGTGAGAAGGTATGTAAGTGAAACCATGAGTCCTACAAAACATAGTTCATGGACAAAGCTAGATAAATCTCTTTGAGGATTGGTTCATGTGCTAAGTTGGCACCATGGTATTGTGGAATTTTTGAGATCCTTGAGAGGATTGGACTTGTGTCATATTGACTTGCACTACCTCCAACTATGAAAGTCCATGATGTTTTCCATATTTCATATGCTTAAGAAGTATAAAAAGAATTTTGATCATGTTATTGATTGGTCTATGTTGCAAGTGGATCAAGAAGGAGAGTTCTAGTTGGAGCCTCACTGCATATTGCAGTGGAAACATCTCATGCTCAGGAATAGAGCCATAGAGAAAGTTAAAGTGATCTGGAAGCACTTTGGGCCTAAAGAAGCTACACAGGAGATGGTGGATCAGATGTGGGCCTTATATCATTTATTTTTTTCCGATTGAGGCAAAGCAGTTTTTGTTTGATATTTGGTATATGTTTTGTTGATGTTTTGGTATATGGACATATATGTATACAAATGTAAATACCACCATGAGCTAAGCTATAAATCTCCAATAATCGGTATGGGTGTGATGTTATTATGGTTTTTATATTGTCATGTTGCTACGATGTTTTTCTTTTGAATAGGTCTTTCATTGTAAGTACTGCAACGAGCTCAATTATAAAGCTCCATGGGAAGTATATTTGGTTTTCAACAATTTTGCTGAGGTCTTGGTGTGGTTCAACACCAAGGACAGTGTTCCCCAAGGGGAGGGTTTTATTGTTAGGTAAACTTGACTCGGGATAGAGTCAAAGTTGACCAGATTAAACAATGATGGTTTTGGGGCACATGGTATTGTGTACCCATAATATTCTGCTCGTGGTATTATATGTAATGGAGCTTATAAAAGGCTGGAAGGACTTCATTGTAATGTAAGACCTGAAGGTGAGTGGTGAAGGCTCACTTGGTCGGATTGGTCAGGGATTTGGCCAATGCTAATGAAATCTTATTAGGTTGAGTTTTTCCCCGGATCTGGGGTCTTCCCGGATAAACATTTGTGTTTATGGTTGTTGCTGGTTATTTTTATATTTTTTCCTCTCTGTAATTATTTATGTTATTCTTAACAACTGGTATCGGAGCCAGATATCTAATTTAAAGGGATTCTTTGATGCCAGGGGTTTGTAGTGCCTGATGAGATCAATGTAGCCTTTTTACATATTTGGGTTTGGAAAATAATGGTGGAACAATCGTACGCGGAAGAACCTCAAGGAAGAATGTGCAAAAGATAATACTGTAACTTCCAGGGATCACAGTGCATTTGTGATATTTACAGGTTTGGAACATGCTGACGAATTGTTTGGGATTCATGTGTCTATTTAAAGAAGGTTGAGAGATACCTTTGGTAATATTAAAATTCAAGGCTGATTTTGTTCAGAGGTTTTTTCGTAGGGAATCGATCAGGGATATTTCCTATGTGTTCTATGTCGTGTTGAAAGATGGAGTAGGCGTGGGTTACATGCAGGTCAACAGAAGAAAATTGTTCATGCGACTTCGAAAATTGTTCGTTTTCTGCTACATGAGGCCACTGGTGATAGAGTCTACAAGGTTCTCGTTGGGCTCGCAGTTGGAGTAGTTTAATAGAAGTTTTGAGTAAATCAAATTGAGAGAGGATGGATTAGAATCACAACAGCAATAAACAAAAATAAAAATTAATGAAGTCAAAATTATTGCATGTAAATGGGCATACTACTGTAAGACCTGGTAAGCCATGCGTACCCTCGGTGATCATGGGTAAAGTCTGGGTTAGACCTAGGTAATAGGGGGGATTTCGGGTTAACAATACCCCGAGTAAAAACTCTGAGGGGGTTAAGAGCTAGAGTGAGTGTGATTGTCTCACTTAGCAGGTTTGGCTGGAGTTAGTCAAGGAACCCCAAGTCAAGTTTAAGGGGGGAATTGTTAGGTAAAATTGACTCGGGATAGAGTCAAAGTTGACCAAGTTAAACAATGATGGTTTTGGGGTACATGGTATTCATTGTAATGCAAGACCTGGAGGTGAGCGGTGAAGGCTCACTTGGTCGGATTGGCCAGGGTTTTGGCCAATGCTAATGAGATCTTATTAGGTTCGGTTTTTCCCCAGAGTTTGGGTTTTCCCGGATAGACATTTATGTTTATGGTTGTTGCTGATTATTTTTGTATTTATTCCTCTTAGTAATTATTTATGTTATTCTTAACATCTGTAATATCCCTAGTGAAAAGTTCATGTAATAAAAGTTAATAAAGTCAAAATAAGACCATGGGTAAGGGACACTTACTCCAAGTTGAGTGTTGGGCAAAGATATCCTAGTGGGCATCGCTAGATGTGTGTTCTTGGCTAAGAAAATTGGCAAAGGCTAAGGAAAAGGCATTAAAAGGAAAAAAGGAATTTGTAGCACATTTATTTATGAAATAAAGGAAATTAGGATAAAATTAAGGTGAAAGGTCACAGATTGCATGTGAGGAGGAAATTGAAGGAAAATGAAGGAAAATGAAGAAATTAAAGGCCTCATTAATAAAAAGACTTCTGATGATCAGTTGGTAACCTTTTATTAGTTCAAGTTTGGAGCTCTCTCATTATTCTCTCTCTCTCACTCTCACTCTTGGTCACTTAGAGATTTTTGGGAGCACTTTATATTTGGATCAAAGAAGGGAAATCAACCAAAGGGAAAGGAAGGAAATCAAGGATCAAGGAAGGAAAAGTAGGACCAAGCAGCTTCAGCAGGAATAATTCCAGGTAACCTTTTGCATGTGCGATTTCCTAGATGATTTGCACATGCATGTCCTTGCATGTTGGTATATAGTTCTGTTGTTGTCGGTGGCATGGTTTTAGTGGGCCTAGCCTTTCCTTTTTCTGAATTCCATGGTATGTTGGGATGTTTATCTCAGTTTTGAGCTTTGGTTTTCTAGATGGATTTCAGAATCTAGGGCAAAGGTGGTCTCAACATTCATTCTCAAAGGCCTATGAATCCCTTGACTAGTTCTGACAGGATACATGATAAAGCCTGACGGAGAAGTCTCGGTTTAGGGCTTAGTGATATGGGTTTTGATTACGCTAAAGCATGAGAGACTGGTCTCAGTTTAGGGCCTAGTGATCTAGAATTGGATTGAGGTAGATCCTGAGAGATAAGGAGATGTGAAATTCCTCAAGGATATTGATGGACTTTGGATGGAATTCCCAGTTTGGTTCGGTTTTGATTGGAGCACTGGTTTTGGTGTGATCACGACCTGGTACGGGTGGAGGTGGTTTAACCTCTATATTCCCTTGGTTGTTCTATGAGATCCCACATCCATGCTTGGAATATGGCATGGGCATGTCTGACTGAAAGAGAGAACTGGTTCAGCCATGTCTATGGTCGAGTGGTACGCTGAAGTCCCGAACATGGTCGGATTTGTCTATGATTAATAAAAGCTAAGTTCTTTTACTTTTGCATTGACTTATATGTGAATCTAACCACTCACTTATCTTTGATATTTATATGGTTTTATGTTGGTTATAACCATGGTTATATCACTAGTTCATGTCCTGGTTATTTCATGTATTTACTTGTAATTGTTAAATGGATGGATGCAAGACCTAATTAAATATATAACAGTTCAATGGAGAAGGAGGTGATCCTTCTGGTTATGTTTCATAAGTCCTTTGAGTTATTTATGCTTTTTCTTGTATCCTAGACTTGTAGGTTTCGTTGATGCCAAGTGTTTGATAGAATCTCAGTCCCAGTTGGGGATGCTCAGAGTCCCAAGCAAAATTTTAAGGATGGAAAATTTTCTTGAAGTTTAAAAACATTGGCGAATCTCACTAATCACTAATATGCAAACAATAAAACTTTTATTGATATATTTGTAGAATTATTCAAATTTATAATGATTTTATATATATTCTCTATATAATGTTGGCAATTTTTAAGGTAAAATAATTTTATATTATAAAATTTGGACGAATCGTCTTTTATAAAATTGGAAATTGGTGAATCTTTTTGGTGGAAAAATCATCGAAAATTAGCCCGCTCAGCGAACATTAGCCCCTAAAATTTTCCATGGCTCACACCTAGTCCTAAGGTTGATTTCTGATTTATCACCATTGTTATCATGTCTTTGATGGATTCTGAAGGCTGTAGCAAGTTCTGGGCAAAGGCCGGGATTCTAGGGTAGAAAAGTGGCTCAAATCTAGGAGTCGTTGGCACAAGTCTACAGAGAAAAGTCCACAGTCACTAGCACATAGGCTTATGAGAGGAAATTTTGGTTGGTGGACGTTGTTATGCCTATAGCATGAGAGTGACCAAGGGTTAAAAGACTTAAATCATCAGTGGGAGTTAGCGACATGATGTTTAAGTGGCAAACATGTCTCCTGAGGGTGTTGTCACTTATGTGGATGAGTTCATTTAATATCTTTCGTCAGTTCCATTTCCTTAAGGTCACAAAGGAAGTTGAATCCCTTATAGTAGACTCTCTTGTTGTATGTTTACCCTGGTGGGCAGGTTGTTTGGGTGGAATTGGGAGGAGGGAGTGTTACAATATTCTAGGAAGAAGGTTATGTATAGCAACCTCCTTGTTTTGAAGTTTTAGGATAGGAGCATAAGGTATACAGATTGAAGAAAGATTTGTATGGTTTGGAACAAGCTCCAAGAGCTTGGTACATTCATATCGAAACTTATCTCACCAAAGTGGTTTTTTTCTAAAGCGGTCATGAACCAACTTTATAGACCAAAATGCACGAAGGTAAAATTCTTATTGTATGTGTTTATGTAGTTGATATCCTTTATATAGGAAATATGATGTTAGAATATTTCAAAACAACAATGAAAACATATTGATATGACAGATATAAGAGTCATGAAATACTTCTTAGGCATTGAAATTCAGCAATTTGCTAATGGCATTTTTGTTGGTGAACAAAAATATGCCAGTGATATCCAAAAGTTCAGAATGACCAATTGCAAACATATAGATACACCAATTGCTCAAGGCACAAGACCGAGAAAAGAAGATTTAGCCCCGCCAGTTGATTTCATATTGTATAACAGTCTAGTTGGTAGTTTGTTGTATCTAACTGCAAGTAGACCTGATATTATGTTTGTAGCAAGTTTTGTCTCCAAGTTTATGCAGTCACCTAACATCACTCATTGGAAGGTTGCAAAAAGGATCTTAAGGTATATTGTAGGGACAATAGACTATGGTTTGTTTTATACACATTCTGAAAATTGTTCACCGTCAGGTTATACAGACAATGATTATGCACGAAGTTTTGATGATCGCAAAAGCACCTCAGGGTATGCTTTTCATCTTGGAACCAATCTAATTTCATGAGCATCCAGGAAACAATCGATCGTTTCAATATCTTCTGCAAAGACAAAACATTTAGTAGCAAATTCACCAGCTTGTCAAGCTGTGTGGTTGAGAAGATTATTGAAAGATATTTAAAATATTGAGAAGGAGCAAAGTCCAATCTATTGTGATAACAATTCAACAATTTATTTATTAAAAAATCATGTTTTCTACAAAAAGAGCAAGCACATTGACACTTGTTTTCATTTCATCAGTGAACTTGTCAATGATGGGGCATAGTACTTGCTTTTTGTGATTCCAAAGGTCAACTAGCAAATATTTTCACAAATCCATTAGGCAAGATTGTATTTAAATTTGAAAGAGAACAAATAGACATTGTAAGTGCCTCTACATGTAACAATTGAGATTAAAAGGCATTGTTAAGATATTACTCTCATTATTTACTACGTATCATCACATTTAATTCTCGTGTGGTAGATATAGCAGTAAGTTCTACTTCAGTTTAATCTAATTCTGCTAATCCAATCATTCACTTTTAATGTTTTCAATATAATCTATTTAGCTTTTTGAATATTCAGGAGAGCAATCTTTGCTCCAATTTTCATTTTTCGTTGTTTACAATTTAACTGAAAACCTGAAGAAATTATTCCCGTAATTGAGAGAGAGTTGTTTGATTTTTATTGATGTATTTTAACGAACAATGGAGATGCATTTGGGAGAGAACAGGGAGAGAATACGCTTCTTCTCAGTCCACGATCGATGGCCCAAGGGAGCCCGAGCCCGAACTGAAGAACAAAATTTGTATGTAAATTTTAATCGCGCTTGTGTAAAGTCAAAGAGCCTCCTCACCCCCACTCAAGCCGCTTGTCATAATAAATAAAAACGCCCAAGCTTAAGTGTTTGCATTGCCCGGGATTGTGCCGATCATGAACACGTAATGGATCATCGGGCTGTATCGGTGTCTCTCCGTTGACGTGCTTGAAGTGGAAGCGTTGATAGCGCTATATCTCTATCTCTCCACTGAGGCAGCTGGGCAGTCAGGAGCGGTGTCGGTAAGATCACGGATCTAACAAAGTTTTTCCTTGCATTTTCGATGACAGATAACTTCGGCTTCATCAGACGTTTGTTTGCAGACATGGACATGGAGATGACAAAGTATTATCAGAGAAAGAAAGGGATATGTCACTAGTCGGATCGACAAAGATGGAGCTTCATTTAGTGTTTCCAGAAACTAGAACTGGGCCAATGTATGTCCTCGCTTGATTTACATGTATTTCTGACAGATAAAATAATTATGTTAAAATCTGGCTGGAATATTGAGTGTTCTGTTCATTATTGCAAATCTTCCAACTAGTTTTGCTTGGAGATGCTTGTCAGATCGAGTCCTTCAAACTATCTTACCCTTAAGGTACTATCAGCATTGCAGTGTACAGGCAGTGGATCCAAGCAATACGGACATGATCATGACATGGTACTGGGAGGTGGAATGTTCCAGTATGGTCGCTGAGATCAGTATGTGGTCGATGGCGATAATAATACAAAAATGTGGCGCTATCCTCTATGAGCTTTTTTGACCCAAAACCTTTGAAGTCGCTCCCAAACCCATGTCATTCACTCATTTAAATATCACATGTGAAATCGCCTTGTACATGGGTGTAACGCGCCATTTAACCATTACACTTATCTAGGTTGGTCGAGAACCAGCAATCCAGCGAGCAAAAATATATGCATAAGGGATCCAGCAATTTCAGCAAACCAACAATCCAGCGATCTGATTCAATCCAGTGATCACCAGTGCGCCTGCTAAATGGTAAACTTTCTTGTAATCTACGCATCTGGTAATATTTCACTTTTAATAAGAGAAGCGAACTGCAGAAACATTTGAATTCGACAGTGGTAAAGAAGGGGATGGGAACGGCAGCGCATTGGAATGACAACGGACGTGATAAAATCGTAATACCTTGCAAACACTTGGCAGTAGTTTTTGAAACTACAGAAATTAAATTCTAGAAACCCTATCGTGGAATAGGCCACACTAGAAGTACCTGTAACTTCGAAAACTTGCAAACATGAATCGTATTTGTTCCGATTTTCAGAACAATTTAACACAAATTTTATCGATTTCTTGGAATGTTAGGTAAGAATGGGTCGCCGTGAAATAATACCATTCGTTATCTGGTATGTAACTTAAATTGAATATTCCCAAACTATAATAGTAAAGTTTATGATTATTGTAGTAATATCATCGTCGACTTAAGAGAAAGGTGGGCTTAAACATAATACCTTAGGATGGCTTTGGTTAATAGATTAAGCTAATATCCATACAATCGCTATACAAAGTCTACGTTTATGTAAGGATTCTAAATGTGAAAGGGAAGAAATTATATCATTTTCATAGTTGATATCCAGAATATTATGCTAGAAAGCGTTTAATAATAATAAGTTTTGTAAGTTGGTTGAGGATGGATATATATATATATATAAAAGCAAGTTGTGTCAAACGGAAGAAATTATATCATTTTCATAGTTGACAGCCAGGATATTATGCTAGAAAGCGTTTAATAATAATAAGTTTTGTATGTTGGTTGAGGATGAATATATATATATATATATCAAGTTGTGCAACTTTACATGCTGAGAACAAGTCACTTTTTATTTTTCACAAATTTCTTGCCGTCGAAAAATGACTTCATCAAGTTGGGATAGTTTTGTTGGTAATCAATGAAAGTAAGACCAACATGCATTTATGTTAACTAACAGTTAAATAATATTCATATAATAACATATTTATTGAATATGATAATGTTTTTTTTTTCTCGATAAAGACTAATTCTATTAAGTAAAATATAGTACAATCAGGAGAAGCAAGAGACCGGCAGACCGGAAATGATGGATCCATCAACCTCGGTCCCGGAGGAAAGATTCAAACTCATAGCTACAACATATGACTTGAGATCACAGACTGACTAACTGACTTTTACCCCATAGGGGCAGAAACTACAACACATTGTTTTTTCCCTTTCTTTTTGTTGACTTTTGTCCAGCCATCATGGGGAGAATGAGCTAAGACAACTTGAAGACTGGAATTCTCTACCATCGGGAATTCCTTTTCTAATTCAGAGGAGGTCTCATGGGCGCGTTTCTGGGAGATTGCTGTGTCATGGGTGTGCCCCATAGTATCCATGGGCTGAGGCGCCTGGTCCGGTTCTGAATCTCTTTCCCCATCCTCCGAACTTGGGGAGCTGGAGCTCCCAGCTGGCGGCGGAGGACAGGGAGCCCAACGCTTGGGTTTGGTTTTTGCGTAGAATCCCTTTTTCGATCTTGCTATCAGCGATGGGCAGGAGTTCTGTAGGTGCCCTGTTAGGTGACAATGACGGCATCGGAAGGCAGTGTTTTCGTAATCTAGAAACTGGGTCCAAACAGTGTCCTTGATCTTGAGATTGATTTGCTCTGGCAATCCCTTGCTTAAATCTAGCTCCACACAAATTCTAGCATATGTGTAGAGACCTTGCCGTTCCCTCTCGTAATCTCCCATTAAAAAGCCACCCAAAGTGTTGCCTATTTGCCTGTATACTTCTGTGCTCCACAGGTGTATTGGGAGATTTGGAAGTCTGATCCAGACAGGGGCTTTAGTGATAACTGCAGAAGCTGGGTCAAAGTCTGGGAACCATGGAGTTAAGAAGAGACCTGCCGAACCCATGAACCAAGGGCCTTCTTCTAAGGCCTTTTCGTAGTACTCGAGATTATCGAACAACACTATAAAATATCCCTTTGCACAGAAGTAAATCTTGCAACGGTGAGTCCAGTTGTCATTGATCCAGTCATAAAGATCCTTTGAGCGTGGCCAGAGCCCATTGAATCTGCAGATGATGGCCCTTTCAGCAAATTTTTGGGTGTCGTCTGCCAGGTCAGAGTAAGAGATCTCAACAGAGGGAACCTCCTCCGATTTGTCAACCAAAAAAGGCTTGGGTGGAGCCTGAACCGGTGGAACTGTCTTTTCAGGCTTCTTAGCATGGACTGCATCTTTATATGAAAATGCTTTAGCTGAGGATGACTCTCCAACAGCTCCTCCTCTCAAACGAAGGGTTAAAATAATGGATGCATCTTTCTTAATGCCGTAAAAAGAAATAGGATGGAGATCCTCTAGTTGTTTACCTTCGTGGAGAAGCCGTTGAGCTGCCGAGGGGATCCCCAGTTTGATGTTCAGTGTATGCTTGAGATTCTGCACTAGATCCGTCTGGCTTACCCATTGTAGCATAGTTTTGCCTGTAATGAGCTTGATTTGTATCTGGAATGAGGAAGAAAAGTCCGAATGCCTCTTTCCCCTGCAGATCTGTGAAGAGAGGAGGCATACGCGTTGATTGATTTTCATTTCCTGGATTTGCCCCATGGGCAGAAGAGGCGTACAGCCAATCGGTGCAAACCCTTCCTTCCCGAAAGCCACGATCCGAGGAGAAGCAGCGAAGGGTTCTGCATGATCGTCCTTGGCCGCTGCGCCGGCATTCTGAAGAGGGCCACATAAGCGCGTTGTGGAAGCAGGGGGCTGAGGCCATGCTACCCCAGAGCTCTCGGCAAAGAGATCTGCGTGAGCATCCGTGTCTGCGGCGCCGGCGTTCATGGTATGGACATCTTGCGAATCTGCAGAGAGGAAAAAGACCCATAACCTGTGCATGAATCTCTCGACACCATCCGCAGTAGGGGCGTTCAAAGACCCGATGGTGGCCGAGGGCAAGGAGGCGGTAAAACTAGGGTTCATCCTTGGAGCCGTCGCGTCGGGAGACTTAGGACAATGAAAATTATGATTGAATATGATAATGTTAAGGTTTATTTTGAAAATCATTTTATAAAAAAATCACATTTAAAATTATTGAGTTGATCTATTTCAAACTATTTAGTATAATCTATCTTAAACTAAGAATAAAACTTAAACACAATATTAAAAAAAAAGTTTGGTGAACTTATTCATATAGACTTTTAATCAAATCAAGTTACATAGATATCCTAATTTATGTGGTGTTTTGTGTAAGAATTCTCTTCGTACATTTCTGAACATTTTTTTGCAACTAGAGTTGTTTTGTAATCGATGGACCATCTATATTGCTGAGCAGAATATGTAGGTGCAAGAAAGAATCTATTTTTAATTCATCCATTAACCAGTTATTTGAAAGAATTAAATTCAACTGAGAAAACATTTTTAGGTGGTTTGTAATTCTTTCAAATTTAGCTGGATTTCTGCTTTACAATTTTTAATGAAATTGTGATATTCTTTGCTTGCTAGATTTCTGCATATAATTTTTGATGGAATTTAGATATTCTTTGTTTGAAACTTAGTTTTTAGTATAGGAATGGATTCAAGATTCCCAAAAATTTAGGGGTATTTGGTTTGTGCAAACTACAGAGATCATCTTCGTAATTCTAACAAATCTATAACAATTTTTTAGTTAAATTAACTACATAATGTGCCAAAAAAACCATAGCTTGATAGATGAAGGCATTTTAATGTAGATTGTAGATTGAGTATGAAAATCAGGGAAAAAAAAGGTCTTAACCATCAAATTTTAAAATATTCCCTAAATTTACAATCCACATAAATTCAACAGAAAAATTAAATAGATATACAAAAAAACTACCATAAGTGAATTAAAATTAAATAATAATAAATGAGAGTTTTCATTTCAAATGGCAATGCCAATACCACCATCTTTAGTAAACAAATCAATTTCATCGCTCAATCAAATATGACACCGAAAAAAACAAGAAAAAGACACTTTTCAACAATGTGGAAATAAATCATCCTATATTTTACTTGGAGAGGTCAAGGTGATATGTATTGTATAATAAGTGTGACCTAAATGACTAGAATATATATAGACAATATTATAGATGTGTGAGATGTTTCATGAAAATTATACAAATTAAGCAATTAAACATGAAAATATATAACATGCATGTTGGCTCCACAGTTTTCGCTTCTATTAGTTTTATTTTCTGTGATTTTCTGGTGTTTAATGTTTACACACTCTTTCATTTTTCATTGAGGGAGAAATATTGTACCACAAGAGTTCATATTGCAGGATATATATTGAAGAAAAAATGACACAATATATTGAACATATAATAGGGGGTAAAGGGTTTTAATATTGCTAGGTATAAAAGATGGAGCTAAAAGTTAATGAAAAATATAAAGAGGTATAAAAAATGCTAATGGAAAAATGGAAACCTACAATATCTAATGAAAGTAGGGGTTTTTTAAATTGGTAAGGTGTATTGGGTTGATATTGGTAAGGGGTTAAATAATGTGATTTCAGAAGTACTTTTTCAATCTATAGTAAAATTAGTTGTATTGTTTAGTATGCCATGAACACATATCCTATGTTATAGGTTCATTTAGTGAAGGTCCCATGGGTCAATCATGGTTAACCATGGTAAGATGTCACATTGTAACAAATATTTGTCTCAATATGAAAACCAACATGGTCAACTTTGCTCAACCATGGTCCAATGTCGCATTGTGACAAGAATTCAAATTCCTCGGGTTTAATATTATTCATATGGTTTAGAATATTAATCCTTGGCTTTAATATAAATTCCTATAGTTTATAATCACGGTCAACCAACATGACATCCTTACAAACATTTTCTCAATATGAAAAACAACCATGGTGCAACGTCATATTGTCACAAAGATTGCCTCTATATGAAAACCGATCATGGTCAACCATGGTCCAACATCATACTGTGGCAAAGATTGTCTCAATATGGAAATCACCATTGGTAAACCATTATGTACCATGTTTATTTTAGGCTTTATAATATTTATCCTATCATTTTTATGCCTTGGGTTTATAATATTAATCCCTTGGGATTATAATCCCGAAGGTTTTTAGTATTAATCCCTTGGGCTTATAATACTAATCCTTGGTTTTAATATAAATCCCAAGGGTTTATAATCATGGTCAAACATGGCCCAACGTCACATTCTGACAAAGATTTTCACAAAATAAAAATCAACGATGGTGCAACATCTAATTGTGACAAAGATTGTCTCAATATAAAAATCAATCATGGTCAACCATGGTTGAACATCTCATTGTGACCAAAATGATCTCCATATGGAAATCAAACATGGTTAACCATGGTCCAATGTCACATTATGAAAATGTTGCCTCAATATGAAAATTATCCTTGGTAAAGCATGGTGAACCATTATTATTTTTGGGTTTATAATATTTATCTTAAGCTTTATATAGCTTGGGTTTATATTATTAATCCCTTGGGTTTATAATATTAGTTCTTGTACTTAATATAAATCCCTAGGGTTTATGATCATGGTAAACCATTCATAAATAAATGATTATTAATTAATTAATTAATTAATAATCAATAGATTCGATGATCAACGTTTTTCAACTCTTGTCAACCATGGTCAATAAAAAATAATTAATAATGGTCAATCATAGTCTATTATTTGATTGTTAATCATTGTCAAACGTGGTCAACCATGGTCATCCATGGTCTAATGCCACATTGTTACAAAGATTGTGTCAATATGAAAATCAACCATGATTAAGCATGGTCCAATGGCTCATTGTGACAAAGATTGTCTCAATATGAAAATCAATCATGGTCAACCATTGTCCACCATCATAAACCATGGTCAACAATGGTAAAGCATTTTCAACAATGGTAAGCCATTGACATTTGTTGTGAGCCATGGTCCAACATCACATTGTGACAATGTTTGTCTCAATATGAAAATCAACCATGGTCAACCATGGTCATCCATCTTCTAATGTCACAATATCAAAATGTTTGTCTCATTACTAAAATCAACCATGATCATCCATTTTCTAATATCACAATATAAAAATGTTTGTCTCAATATGAAAATCAACCATGGTCAACCATTTTTATGTTAGAGTTTATAATATTTGTCTTGGCATTTTTATACCTTGGGTTTATAATATTAATCCCTTGGGTTTAATATTATTCCCTTGGATTTATGATATAATTTACTTCAGTTTATTAATATAAGTGTTTTATATACCTGGTGTAAGATATTATTCATAGGGTTTTTAATACTAATCCCTGGGTTAATATAAATCCCTTGGGTTTATGGTCATGGTCAACCATGGTAAATGATTTTCAACCATTTTGAACCATGGTCAGTCAACCATTGTCAGCCATTGTCAACCATGGTCAATCATCATCAACCATGGTCGAATGTCACATTGTGAGAAAGATTGTCTCAATATGAGAGTCAACCATGGACAACCTTGGTCAACCATGGCCCAATGTTGCATTGTCATAGGGGTTCACATTCCTTGGGTATAATATTATTCATAGGGTTTATAACATTAATCATTGACTTTAATGTAAATTCCTAGAGTTTATAATCATGGTCAACCATGGTCCAGCATCACATTCTAACAAACATTTTCTCAATATGAAAAACATCATTGTTTTAACATGAAATTACTACAAAGATTCTCTCCATATGAAAATGAGTCATGGTCAGCCATGGTCAACTATTGTACAATGTCACGATGTGACAATGATTGTCTTGATATGGCAATCACCATTGGTAAACTATGGGGAACCATGATTGTTTTAGGTTTTATAATATTTATATTATGGTTTATATACACTGGGTTTATAATAATAATACCTTGGGTTTAATATTATTCCCTTGGGTTTATAATCCCTTAGGTTTTTAATATTAATCCCTTGTGTTTATAATATTAATCCTTGGCTTTAATATAAATCCCTAGTGTTTATAATCATGGTCAACCATGATCCAATGTCACATTCTAACAAATATTTTCTCAAAATGAAAATCAACCATGGTGCAATGTCTCATTGTTACAAATATTGTCTCCATATGAAAATCAATGATGGTCAACCATGGTCCAATGTCATATTGTGACAAAGATTGCCTCATCATCATCATCATCATCATCATCATCATCATCATCATCATCATCATCATCATCATCATCATCATCATCATCATCATCATCATATCTTTTTACTATATATTTTTATAAATAATATTAATAAATAAGTAATTACAACTTTTATAAATAATGCTAATAATTAATTAAGTAATTATTATTAAATAAAAATGAATGGCATAGTCTAACTTATAGGCAAAATGGCCATTTTCACGACCATTTTTCTGGTTAATTTTAATCAAAATATGACAAAGATATTTAAAAATTTGAGTTTAAATTGTTTAATATACATAATTTTAGTGTCTGAGGGTTTTTTAAGGTGTTCAATACATTTATGCATTCAAAATTGTATTTTAGAAAACAAAAAATGTTGAAATTGTATTGCGAGATTTTGGTGAAAATGATTATTTCATCTATAAGTTAGACTATGCCAAAATAAATTAGTTAATTATTAATATTATTTAATTAAATATTATTATTATTATTATTTAATATTAATTAATAAATTATTATTATTAATTAATTAATATTAAAATTTAATTAAATGAATTTATTATTTTTTAATAATAATAATAACTTTTTTAATAATATTATTATTTTTATTTTTATTATATACTTATCCATTTAAATTTTATAGCTATTATTAATATTAAATCGATACTAAATCAATACCATATATGTCTGTCAATGCTTTTCAATGACATTAAGTTATTATTATTTATTATTAATAATAATATACATTATTTATGGTTGTTGTTGTTATTGTTGTTAATAAATAAAGACATTATTAATAATATTATTAATTTGCTTTATTAAATAATTTTTATTTATATTATTAATATTATTAATTTACATTATTTATTATTTTTTTCAATTGTGGGTCACAGTACACTACTATTATTAATAATTTTTCCTTTATTATATTTAATATAATTATTATTTATTTAATAATATTTAAACCATTATTATTCAGTTACTTTCTATTTATATTATTAATATTATTTACATATATTAATATTTATTGTTAATAATAGTTTTTAATATAACTGTTATTTATTTCATCATATTTAAATAATTATTATTAATTAAATTCTATTTATATTATTAATTTATCATTATTAATATTATTAATTTACATTATTAATTATTATTATTATTGCTTCCTTTATTATTATTGATAATATTATTATATTTTTTAATAATATTTAAATAAATATGGTTTGATATTATTTAATTATTATAATTATTAATAAAGAAAAAATATTTACTTATTATAAAAATAGTTGTTTTATATTAATGTTATTATTATTATCATTACTTTACTTTATTATTTTATGGTTAATAGTAGCTTCTTATTTATATAAATTCTTTTAATATATGTCTATCGACTTATATCAACCACATTTATATTAATGTCGTTGTTTTAATATATATGGAATTTCACTCATTTCCATGAAAACTCTAGACAAAATATGATAAAGAATAATGATAATTAAACTACATAATATTAATAAAAATTAAATACACAATGGCTAACAAAATTATATTTAATATGAGATGAAACCAAAATCATAAACGAACACAACAAAATTAGACAAATAATTACATTAATGAACTAAACTAAATGTTTACTCAAGAAAGAGGGATAACAAACTTTTTCAGTTTTCATTAGTAATATTTGAAGTCTATGTGTACATTGGGTTACAAGATCATCTTGAAAAGTATCTGCCAAAAGCATGATGCGAGTGATAACAAATAGGGTTAGCAAACTTCTTTAACAATGATGTGGGGATATGACACCAAGCCTAAAATAAGAGATCCATTTTTTTTTCCATTAAATGTCAACAAATTATTTTTTCTAATAAAAAAATATTCCTTATTCATTTTTAAAGTAAAATTTTATAATTTTACACTGGTCAATACTAAACTAGTAGTGGTGAAGATGAAAATCAATTGCTATAAATCCTACTTGGGCAAGGGATAATAAGAATGAGAGAGATTGAGTTCAAATTATAATTCGACTAAGGTTAAAGAATGAAAAAAAAAACCATAAAATCATTAAAAAAAAAAATAATTAAAAAAACATAAAAATAATGAGAAAATATTTATTTTATATGAAACTTATAAAATTAATTAATTAAATATCAAGCATAAAAAATATATATAATATAATAATAAATAAATAGATTGATGATGAAATAAAAGAAAGTTGTAAAATTATATTTTCACACTATGTACTTTGTAAAGAAACATAGTATATTATAAAGAAATTTTCAACATCTCATGACAAGGCAAGTGAGAATTGGAAAACTTAAATATAGACACCACATATTAGTAATTGTAATGTATAAGTTAAAAGCAGAGATTTATAAAAAATTGTTAAAGAAAAAGATTAAGAGTAAAAATAAATAATAAACTATTATCTAAATAAAAATTATAATAACTAAAAATGTTTAAAAAAATAACTACCATTTATATTAATATAAATTTTAATCCTAAATTAAAAAGAAAATATTAGGTCTATCCATTTATATTATAAATTGTAATTCAAAAATTATGAACATATTGATTCATGTAAACTAATAAATTTATTTACTTATCATTATTATTTTTAAAAATAAGTAAATATTATTTAAATTATATATAATATAATTCATATATACTTTACTATTAAAAACTAAATATTAATCTTCCTTATATCATTTTAAAAGAATATAACTTCTAATTCAAAAATTAAAATTTTAACATTTGATAATCTAAATCAAATAATATTATTTTTTATTTTGTATATATATAGATTAACACTAAAAATGAAATAGAGAGAGAAGTACAACATTCGAAATGAACTCACACCCCTGTTATTGCAAACAAATATTGAAGGTGCATTGAACTTGGCAAATTCAAATGTGCATTACCATTAACATTCAAATAGGCCAGCTGTGTTTTGCAATTAGTCGTCCTAAATCGAACATTTGCGAGCATATACTTTTAAAAATTTTAAATTTAAATATCTTCATTGGATTGTAAAATTGTTGCAATCTGTTTTTTCGACATTAAATATATTGATCATATTTTTTTATGTTAATATTTTGGATTCGCATTAAAGCTAACACATTGAATACTCTTTCCGTAAAGAAGAATCGTCCGACTAGTTCTTGAAATGATGGGAACTTTAAATTATTGCAAAGAGTGTTAAAGATATCCTTAGAACAAATTATAAATATTATTGAAATAAAATAATATAAAACGTGAATCAAAAACAAACGAACGTTCCTACCAAAAAGAACATAATATAAAGGGTTAACCCTTTAAAAAAATGAATCTAATACTTGTTAAAGAAACGTGTTTGTTGTTAATGCTAAAATGAATTGAAGAAACGTTTTTGGTGACTGAGATTTATATTTTAAAATGTTGCGTGATTCATTTATTTTTTGATTAATTTTTCAAGGATAACGTTTTCTCTTTTCTTCTTTTATGTTGTTTTTTTAAGACATCATTATTATAGAAGATATTGAAATTTTAAACGCTCGGTTTTTGGATATTCAAGGTTGTAAAGTTATTAAATATTTTATTCTTATATTTATAATATATTTAATTTAAAATAATAATTTTTAAATTATAATGGAAAGTTATAACATTTGTAATGTTATTAGCTGGTCAATTAATTTTCTTAAGGAATAGTGGTTTCTTTTTTAAATTCAATATTTTTGGCATGTCTATATCATCTTTGTTGGTTGAGTTATGAGTTGTAATGCAGGGTTGTCATAATACAAAAGAAAATTCTTTAGGGAAATAGATAATACTTATATTTGGTTTAGGTTGGAAATATAGAATAAATTTAAGATAAATATTTTTATTTTATTTTATTCAAATTTTCACTAAAATATAGCATAATTTTTTTTATGATAAAATAAATATTTTATTGTATTGTATTGAAATCTCCATTAAAATAAGGTACAGCTTTATGGCCTCGATTCAAAATAACACCAATACCAATTCCAGTAGTTGCACATTTTGCATGGAATAATTTATTGATGTTTGGAAATTTCGAAAAAAATTATTTTATTACTTTTTACTCAATTATATTTTCCTTTGAAATGTTTTTTTTTTTTTTTATGGTTTCCATAATTGAAGCACATATACTATTGAATTTTTTTTTCATTTTTTTTATAAAAGCTCACATGTCCATGACTGCTTCCTACATCAAATATGTTTTTTTAGATAAGAATAGCTTTTATATTTTCTATATCTATATTTGACTAATGTAATAAAATTCCGAAATAAATGAATTATATCTTAATAAATGAACACTTCTTCATATTTAGGAAAAGTTTTTCCATTGCAATTTCTATAGAAAATATAAAATCTATTACTTTCTCTTCTTTTGATCAATTATGAACCAAGATGTCATCCAAATCTAAAATAAAAAAAAATTCTCATAAATTCTTTGAAAAAATCATTCAGCAATCTCATGAATGTAGTAGCTACATTAGTTAAGTCGTAAGCATAACTAACCACTAATATAATCAATTAATTCTTTTAAAAGAATTCTTCCATTTACCCCCCTCTTGTCATAATTTAATGGTAAACACTTCTCAAATCTATTTACAAAAACATTATGCATTTTATACTATGTGGAAATGGAAACCTATAATCCTATGATTATTTTGTTTATAATGCTAGAGTCAATGCACATCCCCATCCTCTTTCTATCCTTGGAAACAGCATAGTAGGTAAAACACATGGGCTGAAGATTTCTTTGATTAGCCCCTTTTCAAGCAACTCGAATGGTTTATTTATGATTTCTTTATTCTCCTTTAGGGTTATCTTATAAGATACCTTTTTTGGAAAACTAGCACCAAGAAAGAAAAATTTAATACAGTGGCTTATGGTTCCTATGGGTTGTATCATACATGAGAAGTAATCAATCACAATGTCCACACACTCAAGTAACAAAAGATGAATTTGATGAGGATTTAATCCATCATTATTTTTCATAATACCAATTACATTTAGCTTACCAACTAGAGAAAAATTCACTTCCACATCTTTTATGTCTAATAGAAAGTCCTTTGGTATTTATTAGCAATACTCTAGGATTGAGTTATTTTTCTATGAATTCCTCTTTCAAAGGTAAAAATGTGTTCCTTTCACCATATTTTTCAGAAGATGTGTTTCGTCTCTCATAATGTATACCTTTATTGTCATACTTCCATATTCTACCCAACATAATATGGCATACTTGCATCTACATAATGCCTCACAACACTTCATCCTCTTAATTGGCAATTTGGAATTCAACATTACACTGTTAGTTAACCCAAATTCGATGTACTTTCTATAACTAGGACACTTTGTATAAGATGTTTCAGGTTTTACAATCCTTAACTTTTCCACCATTTCTATGGATAATAAATTATCATTACTGACGCTATCAACTACAACTTTGTAATAGTTAATTTCATATTATTGTGGGATTGAGATTTGATATTTGAGTATTTTGATGTAAGCTCAATATTAGACATTTTGATAGATCAATGTTTCAAATATTTTAATAAGATTAATCATCACGACAACAATTTCAAGGAGACAAAGAAGGAAGGAGAACTATAAATGAAAAATAAAGAGGGGAGGAGGAAGGAAGGAGAGCTAAAGAGGGGAGGAGGAGAATGGCTCGCTTGAGAATTTCGAAACAAAATATAAGAAAACATAACCAAAATCATAAGACATAAAATATTCAGGTTAAAAATGGAAGAGGAGCATTAATGTGATATTTATGATTAACATGATAAACTTTTTTGATTAATATAATTGGTAAGTTAATAATTAATATGATAGATTGGTTAATAAATAAAATAAATGGTATATAATATATATAATAAATATATAATAATACATAAGTTAGTAATATAATAAATATTAATATATATATATATAATTTAATAGTATATTATTTTTGTAAGCAAGTTTTAAACTTCATACTACTAAAAATGATGTATAGAAAATATAGAGCCATAGTGGTGTTAGTGTGGGACCAAATTCCTATCGTGGGAAGTGAGAGGGTATATAAGTGAAACCATGAATCCTACAAAACATAGCTTGTGGGCAAAGCTAGATAAAGTAGTTTACTATTAGAGGAAATTTCAGGCTAAAAGTGTTTTTCAAGTAATTTCCATGTAATAACATGTGAACCAATCAAAATACTTTAAATTCTAGAAGAGGTACATGTCCTAAATAATTTTAAATTTTTTAATTTGGGCATTCGTGAAATATTTTATTAGTAATTTTTGTATTGGTGAAATATTCTATTATTAATTTGGATAATCTTATGAATTAGAATTAGAATTAGAATATTGAAAAAGTTATTAATGTAATGTAAATATTGATATTATTGAGAAAATATAAATTAAAAATGAAGGTACATTTGGCATTAATAACCATGCCCAAAACAACACCAAAAAATAGTTGAATATAAAATATATCTAGACTGTTAAATATAGAATATTAACATAGACAGATATAGTTAAATACAAAATAGTTAAATGGTTAAAAAACATATTCTAGAAAGGAAAAACTGTGAGTTGTCGATAAAAAATACAATATATATAGTTAAATATTAAATAGTTAAAATGTTAAAAAACATATTCCAAAAAAGGAAAATTACGAGATTCTGGCTTCATTAGACAATGGTGTTAAGAAAATATCCCAAAAAAGTTAAATGTCATATATATATATATATATATATATATATATATATATATATAGATATATAGATATAGATATATACATTGAAATTTAAATATAAAATATGAATATAAACAATTATTTTAATAAAAGTGCCATATATTAAGGGATTTGATAAAAATAAGAAAGTTGAAATAATATATTTAAAATGTTTATTAAATCTCATTCTAATAAATATTATGGAACATTCATAAAAGGAAAATAATATTAAAAAAATTGTCTACATGACATTTTTCATTAATTTCCTAATTTTCTTTAGGAGGCCAATTTTAGGTTAAAATTTCCTCTAGTTGGTAGAACCATTGATCAAAATGTAAAAATATCTATAATATAATTCCTAAGAACTAAGCATGGGAGCCATAACAAAGACATATTAAATTACTTTCTTTCTTATGGAGGTTCTGGTTCTATCCGACGCATTGCTAGTTTCTCCATGAGATGCAACACCTTCTCGTTTTGCCTTGATGATGAGGCATCCATATGGACCTGATACATGTTGGGTTGGAGCCTTTGTTGATTCCCCATTTTCTTAATGATTCTACTGAGCTTCTTCTATCTAAAGAAAAGTGGAGGGAGAGCTAAGTGAGATGGAGTGAGAGGCATCATTGTATTGGGAGCTAAAAGAGGAAGAAGATAATAGGATAGGAAGGAAGGGGATACCAAAATATTCAGATAATTGTTGCATACACTGGTAGAGGTGGTTGACTTGAGTGTTAGCCTTGACAACCTTCGAGGAGGCAACTTATTTGTCCTGTTGTTTCTTTGAAAGGTGCCTAGAAAGTAATTTTTTGAGGGCCCATTTCGCATCACCAAGGTGATGATGTTCATTAGCTTACAAATAAGCCACATTACAATGAAGACTCATAGTAATATCTTGGTAAAAAAAAAGCAAAGCTCTCATGAAAGTCGATAACATGAAGGGGGAATCCATGCCCACATCCTCGACTTCCCTTCTTAACTCGTCCTTTCTCATGTACCATGGTAGCAAACTAGAGAATGACAAAGCGTAGAGAATAAATGAAGAGGGAATGACAATAACTCTCTAGGTGGGAGATGAGAGTAAAGCTATAAGAGAGACAAAGTCACATTGAGAAATAGCCAGGAAGGAGGAAGTCAGAAAGCCAAACTATATGCTAACATTAGGGAAGGGGATTGTAGATTAAACATGGGGCCTTCACTCAATGAACCTCTGACATAGTATGTGCGTTCATCGCATACTAAACAATACCCTTAATTTGACTACATATTGGAAAATACCTCTAAAAATCACATTATTTAACCCCCTTCCAATATGAACCTAATACAACTTGCCAATTTGAAACACCCCTACCTTCACTAGGTATTGTAAGTATCCATTTTTTCATCACCATTTTTTATATCCCTTTATATTTTTTCATTAACATTGAGCTCCATTTTCTATACCTTCCAATATGAAAATCCTTTACCCCATATTATGTGCTAATATATTATGTCATTTTTTCCTCAGTATTATATGATTAAAAGAGACATGAATTCACAATATAGGATGATGTCGTAAGGGATATAGGGCCAATTAAGATTCATTGAGATCAATGAAAATTCAAGTTAGCAGTGGGAATTAAAGGCCCTCAAAGGCACTTTCTTGTGAAACATAAATTCCATTAGGAAAGTCATGGACATATACCACCCGCATCTGGTGGATTCAGGTTTTTATGGGTGATGTTTTGGTATTTAGATGTCGAGGTTGGGCATAGATGGGAGGTTGGAGACTAGTCTTGGAAATTGGAGCGATATTCCACTTCTCTGTTAGCTAAGAAGTCATCTAAGGAATTCACTTTACATCTGATATGGGAAAAAATAATTGCATCTTGTTGGGATATTATGTGTGCTAGATGATGCATACTGTAATATAATCTCTGGCTGATGGATCTATTAGAGGGATGAATGACAATGAGGATTTTAAAGGAAACTTGGATGTTGATTTTTGGATCTCTTTAAGCTATGAACGGGAAGAGATGATAAGTTTTGGCTACATGCGAAGACCCTGGTTAGGGCTTGAAGCTCAACTGTGTTGTTTCTTTCCTATCCAATGTAGCTATTGTAAAGCCTAATGATCTCTCTGATACAATCCCAATGACTACACCATTAGTAGACTCCCCAAGATTTCCCTTAGAAGTTCCGTCAAAGTTGAGTTTAAAAAGGTGTTGCATGGGGGGGATGAAATATTTCCAATGAGGGAGTTGGAGTGTAGTGATGAGGGGATGTTGAATTCCATTGCTTCACTTTGAAGTTCCATCAGGGTATAATTTCATTTTATTTATGAGTTAATTAGAAGACTTTATCATCCTAGTTGGAGAGGGACAAAGTTTCCTCTAAGTGAGTGTGGTAAATATTCCATGTAATTTCCAATGAGTTATATTTTTCATTGAAAATCCTTTGATTCCTTTCATTATAGGCTTTCCATATCAAGAATCTTGGAGCCAGAGTCTAAATATGATTGAGGAAATCACTCTCAAAAGGATGATTGGCCTAGTTTTTTATGGAGTCAATGATGTTTTCTGGCCTGATAGATGGACGTTGGAAAACTATGACAAATTTTCTCCATAGAATATTACCATAGGAAAGGTGTATAAGGGATGATCGATGGTTTCCTATTGAGAATTGCACATGTAGCAATTGGAGGGGCCTTCGAAGAATTTCTTAAGAAGGTTGTCCCATGTGACTGTGTGTTGTTGTATCAAGAGCCAGATAAAGGTGGTAATTTTGGGCCATAGTTTAATGGACCAAAGCTCTTTCTAAAAGGGCTTTGGTCAATGGGACAATTTTGGATTTGAATATTGTCAACCTCCTTCATTGTGACTCTGCCTTTTTTAATATAACCCTAACGAAGGATGTATGGTCCGTCCCTTTTTCTAAATGTTCTTTAAATGAGAGCCGCTTGAATTTATTTTATGTTCTACTCCATGTCTTCTTCCCTGTATATGATGGATTACTTCCATTGGTGGATCTCTGAGTCAGATGAGTTTTCCGAGAAGTGATGAAACTGGTTGTTGCTAGTGATGAGGGAGCTCTCCTAGTTGAAGCACTAGTAGAAAATGATAAATTATTGAGTAGGTTACTAAAAACATGAGTCCCCAAAACTTTTCCAAGTGAAATACTACAAGAAATTATCAATCTTAATTTGCCCAACTAAAAACAGGTAACATAAATCACTAATTTAGTCGCAGGTTAAAATATATGACTAGATAATAATAAATACAACTAAAAATGACTAACATGAATGACCAATTTAGTCTAGGAACAAAGATATGACTACCTAACAAGTACTACAATAATATGAATCAATTTCTTATGTAACTAGTCATTTTAATTGTGTCAAGGAATTTAAAATTACAAGTGATAGAGGATTGAGAGGTTGTTAAAGATAGGCTTAAAGGTTATCATTCCTTAAACACTTCTTCATCCTCACATCGTGTATAGTTGAGCCAACTTTGCAGTATTTATGTATAATGATTTGAAATTTTAAAAATGTATATATTTAATAAAAAATAATTATTTTATGTATTTTTTTAAATCTATTCTTTAAATCTAATTGGATCTACATCCAATTTGAAATTAATTTGAAGAGAAATTTTAACTTTTAAGACTATAATATCAAACAAAAACTACTTTAATTTCATATTAACTAGCCTAGATCCATCTTAACCCCAAACCTATCAAGCACCGAGAGGGGTCCAATCTCTCAAGGTCCAAACCTCTTTTTTAGTGCAAAAATTGAGGAAAGGTTTGCACCTTAAGATATTGGACCCCTCTCAGCATTTGATATATCTGGGGTTAAGATGGATCTACATTCGTTATATAATACTATATAATATCTATATTTATATTTTTTGCCCCTTTTTTATTCCCTCTGTCTATATCATCCCCCAAACATGCACACTCTCCCTCTCTCTCTCTTCCCCTTCTCTCTCTCTCTCTCTCTCCCTTCCCATTCTCTCCCTCTCTATCTCTCTCCATCTCTCTTTTTCCCTCCCACTATCATCTCTCCCTCACTCCTTCTCCATGGCTCCCTTTTCAGCCCCTCTCTCTCCACCTTTCTCCCTCTATATGTCTTTCTTGTTCCATCCCTCTCCTTCCCCCTTCAATTCCATTTCTCTCCTCTCATCTCTCTTCCTTCCTCTCTCTCCCTTCTCTACCACCTCCCTCTATCCTTCCCCACTAATCACTCTCCCTCTCTCTCTCTCATATCAAAATCTTGTTGAGATTTTCTGTTTTAGATGAAATAGGCAAAAATCCCAGTGTGTGACAACAATAGAAATCTGTTGCTGGATTAGCTCCAGGTTATTGGGAGAGAATTAATGCATCCTAAATTTGATGTGAGAGGCAGTTAGATTCTCCTTGCTATAAAATAGGTATCCATACGGATAGTTTGGTGTGGTGAGAGTTTCTGAGGATTTGATTAATTATGTAATCTCCTGTTTGATTAATAAAGATCGTCGATGCCTATGTTTGGTGGACGTAGCCCAGAATGGTTGGGTGAACCACGTTAAACCCTGTGTCTATTTTATGATGTGATCTGTTGTTGTTTGTCTTTGGTTTTAGTTGTAAACTCCAACAATTGGTATCAGAGCAGTTGGAGGCATGGCGCAGCTGGACTGGACTCAAGGTGGAGCACAGTTGAGCGCTGGCTGTGTTGAACTTTTGTCCGCCTGCGTGTGAATGCATGAGGGTGCTGGCGGTGCATTGATTGAGCACACTGCTGTGGGATTAAGTTGCGCTGGCTGTATGTTAATAACTACATGATATATATATATATATATATATATATATATATATATAATTGCACTGCGCTGGCTGTATGTTAATAACCACGTGACACATATATATAAAAAATTCTGCTGCGGAAGCATTAAACGGTGGAATACCTTGCTACAACAGCGTGAAGTAAAACCCAGCGGATTTGTTATAAAGCATTGCTGCGTGGGAGTTTTCGCTGTCATCGGTGCGGAACAACATTGATACAGCGTTGATACGGCATGGTGATTCCACTTTTTGTTAAAAAGCGCATGATTGCTGGTGCGTATTCCAACATTGAGACCTGCGTGGAGCATCGATGCTGCTAGAGCTCGGGATAGGTGTGATGTTTTGAATTTTCGAATTCGAACACAATTTTATTAATATTATTAAGAGTCAGAGGTCTGTAATGTGCCGAACACACCTAAAAAAGTGATTTTATTTGTTTGTTCAAAGTTTTTCTTTTATTGGCATGGGTAATTCAATAACAATCGCGCCAACCAATTGCAAAGGCGCGGATTCTATTTCATTAAGTGCGCCAATGTGCTAATGAGCTCATAGGCGCGTATTTGAGTGGTATTCTCGTGCCATTTTGTCAACACTTACACCGTTTTTTAAAAGGCGCGGTTAATGTGTTGATCAGCAAGTGCCATTTGTTTTTTACATTGAAATCTGAGCTTTAAACAACGAAGCACAGGGGGTTGTTTTTTTCTTAAATAAAGGTGAAGATAATCTGAGGCATAGGCATTTATTGAGATTCAATTTTTTTTTTTTTTTAATTGAAGTTGGAGATTCTTTGTTTTAGACGAGATGGCGAAAACTCAGAGTGCCCGATTTGAAATCGAGAAATTTAATGGCAAAAATAATTTCGAGATCTGGAAAGTAAAGATGCATGATCTGCTGGTACAGCAGGGAGTGGCAAAGGCGTCGTTGGGCAGGTCCAAACTACCTTACCCCGTGATAGATGATGAGTGGAATGAATTGGATGGAAGATCCTTGAGCGGAATTCGGTTGTGTTTGGCTGATGATGTTTTATTTAACATCGTGTCAGAGAAGACTGCAGCTGGTTTGTGGACGAAGTTGGAGAAGCTGTATATGACGAAATCCTTGACAAATCGGATTCTCCTAAAGCGGCAGCTATACAGTCTGCGAATGAAGGAAGGTACTTCCATTACTGACCATTTGAATGTTTTTAATACTTTAATGGTGCAATTAGAAAGCATAGAAGTAAAAATTTAAGGCGAGGATAAAGCCATAACTTTATTGTGCTCATTGCCTGAGTCGTGGGATCATTTTGTCACGTCTATATGTCTTACTTCATCCGAAACCATTGAATTTGATGATGTCGTCGGAGCTTTGTTGTCCGAGGAAACCAGGAAGCGGTTGAATGTTGACACCTCTACATCAGAGGCAATGATGGCTAGAGGTCATTCTAGAGAAAGACGCTCTGGTAAGCGTAGCGATTCGCGTTCAAAGTCCAAGGGGAAGAAGAGTAAAGTCAAGTGTTGGTTCTGCGGCAAATCAGGGCATTTGAAAAAGGATTGCTGGAAGCGACAACAAACTTATAAGGAAGCTTCATCGACAGAAAAGAAGGAAGCAAACACGACTGATACAGGTTCAGCATCTGGTTCAGGTATGAGCGATGAAGTCTTATCAGTTAATTTGTCAAATCATGATCAACATTGGTTGCTAGATTTCGGTGCATCAAACCACATGTGTATTCATAGAGACTGGTTTAAGACATATAGATCAATGAATGATGGAGTCGTGTACATGGGTAATGATGTCACATCTAATATTGTGGGAATAGGGAGTATACAGCTGCAAATGTTTGATGGGACAACCAAAATGTTAACTGATGTAAGACATGTACCATATTTAAGAAAAAATCTAATTTCACTAGGGGCACTTGATACAAATGGATATAAAACTGTCATTTAAGGTGGAGTAATGAAAATTTACAAAGGTATTTTACTAGTAATGAAAGCTAAGAAAGTAGGAAATCTATTTCAGTTAGAAGGAAGAACAGGGTCAGTTCATGTGTCTACGGTGTCTGAACAGGACAGTAGTTCCATTCGCCTATGGCATCAGAGGTTGGGCCATATGAGTGAAAGAGGATTAAAGATTTTGGCTGATCGCAAGTTACTTCCTAATCTAAGATCTGGAAAGTTACATTTCTGTAAACATTGTCTGTTTGGCAAACAAAGTAAACAAAAGTTTAAAACAGGCAAACATACTAGTAAAGGAATACTTGATTATATCCATTCAGATGTTTGGGGTCTAGCACCTACAACCTCATATGGTGGCTCGTCTTATTTTGTATCATTTATTGATGACTTTTCTAGGAAAGTATGGGTCTACATGTTGAAAAGGAAGTCTGATGTGTTTTCAGTTTTCAAGCAATTTAGAGCATTGGTAGAAAACAACACTGGTAGAACAATAAAATGTTTACGAACTGAGAATGGTGGTGAGTTTACTTCCAAGGAGTTTGACAGCTATTGCAAGGATGCAGGGATCGAGAGACATAAGACCACGGTTTATACTCCTCAGCAGAATGGAGTTGCTGAATGCATGAACATGACTCTTCTAGAGAGAGCAAGGAGTATGTTGAGTAACGCCGGATTGCAAAAAGAGTTGTGGACGGAAGCAGTGGCAACAACTTGTTATGTGATAAACTGATCTCCATCAATGGCAATAGGCTGCAAGATTCCGCAAGAGGTATGGAAAGGACACCCTTGTGACTATTCTAAACTCAGAGTGTTTGGTTGTGATGCATATGCTCTAGTGCCTAAACATCAGCGAACTAAATTAGATCCGAAATCAAAAAGGTATGTCTTTGTTGGGTATGGTGATGGAACAAAGGGATTTAGATTATGGGATCCTACTACCCGCAAAATCATCATCAACAGAGATGTAAAGTTTGATGAATCCTCTCTTGTACAGTTAGATGTAGATAATAAATTGAAACAGGATGATGTATCCGATTTCCAGCACATTCAGTTTGACAGCACTTCTAATGATAGTCATGACGACCATAGTTCAGATTCTAGTCATGAACAGGTTTCAGAATCAGATTATGAACAGGGTTCAGATGGAGGACATGAACAGGTCTCAGATGGCGATCATGAAGAAGTTCCTACAGATAGTAGACAGCCAATTGTCGAAACACCAAAAACATCCTTAAGGAGGTCTACAAGGATCAAACACCCTCCGAGAAGGTATGATGATTATGTTACTTCAGTTGCTTTGACCGCTAATGATGATGAACCTTTGTGTTATCAGGAAGCTGTAGAAGGTTGAAAGAGTGACAAATGGAAAGCAGCCATGAAGGAAGAAATGATGGCCTTAGGTAAGAATGGCACATGCGATCTGGTTGAACTCCCCAAAGGCAGGAAAACTGTGGGATGTAAGTGGGTGTTCAAGGTGAAACGGGGTGTGAATGATACGGAAGACAGGTACAAAGCGAGGCTGGTTGCAAAAGGGTTTTCTCAGAAAGCTGGCATAGACTTTCATGAGATATTTTCACCAGTGGTTAAAATTGTTTCAATTAGAAATGTGTTAGCATTAATGGCTTTGCTTGATTTAGAATTACAGCAACTAGATGTTAAGACTGCTTTTTTACATGGTGATTTAGATGAGGAAATTTATATGGAACAACCGGAAGGGTTTGTTCAGCATCACAATGAGAGATTTGTCTGCAGGCTCAAGAAGTCATTATATGGCCTGAAGCAGTCGCCTCGGCAGTGGTATAAAAAGTTTGATTCTTTCATGTTGAGTCAGAAATATGTAAGAAGTGAATATGATCATTGTGTTTACTTTAAGCAGTTAAGTAATGGCATGTTCATTATCTTAGTGTTGTATGTTGACGATATCCTTTTAGCAAGCAAAAGCATTGAAGAAATCAACAGGTTGAAGACTCAGATGGAAAGGACGTTTGATATGAAAGATCTAGGAGCAGCAAGACAGATTTTGGGCATGGAGATTTTCAGAGACAGGGGCAATGGTAAGCTGTGGCTATCACAACAGAAGCATGTTGAGAAAATACTTTTGAGGTTTGGTATGAACAATGTGAAGCATGTGTCAGTCCCTTTAGCTTCTCATTTCAAGCTTTCTTCGAGTTTAAGTCCTAATTTAGATGAAGAAAAGGAATTTATGTCTCGAATTCCATATGCTAATGTAGCAGGGTGTTTAATGTATGCGATGGTGTGTACGCGACCAGATATTTCACATGCATTTGGGGTTGTCAGCAAGTATATGGCAAATCCGGGTAAAGAACACTGGTCAGCAGTGAAATGGGTGCTTCGGTATTTGAGAGGCACAAGTAGTTATTGTATTACTTACAATAAGAGTAGTGAATCTGTTTGCAGATATGTTGATTCTAATTTTGCAGGTGATTTGGATAAGAGAAGGTCAACTTCAGGATATGTCTTTACTCTTGCAGGTGGAGCTATTAGCTGGATGTCAAAGCTACAAAACATTGTTTCTTTATCCACTACTGAAGCAGAATACATTTCCGCTTCACATGCTTGCAAAGAGGTGGTGTGGTTGAAAGGTTTGCTTAGTGAGTTTGGTAGGTTACACGACAACATCAAGTTACTTTGTGATAGTCAAAGTGCAATACATTTGGCTAAGAATCCAGCCTATCATAGTAAATCAAAGCATATTCCAATTAAGTACCATTTTGTAAGACATGTTATCACTAAAAGGGGAGTTTCTCTTGAAAAGGTGCATACAAAGGAAAACTGTGCAGACATGTTCACGAAACCAGTTTTGTTAGAGAAGCTACGTTGGTGTTTGGCTTCTCTTGGCTTGCAGAAAAGATAAAAATAATAAACAAACAGGGCATCAAGCTAATTGTTGTCAAGGTGGAGATTGTTGAGATTTTCTGTTTTAGATGAAATAGGCAAAAATTCCAGTGTGTGACAACAATAGAAATATGTTGCTGGATTAGCTCCAGGTTATTGGGAGAGAATTAATGCATCCTAAATTTGATGTGAGAGGCAGTTAGATTCTCCTTTCTATAAAATAGGTATCCATACGGATAGTTTGGTGTGGTGATAGTTTTTGAGGATTTGATTAATTATGTAATCTCCTGTTTGATTAATAAAGATCGCCGATGCCTATGTTTGGTGGATGTAGCCCAGAATGGTTGGGTGAACCACGTTAAACCCTGTGTCTATTTTATGATGTGATCTGTTGTTGTTTGTCTTTGGTTTTAGCTGTAAACTCCAACAAATCTATCATTATCTCTCCCCCCTCTCCTTCTCTCTCTCCCCTCCATCTCTATGCCTCCATCTCTCTCCCTTCCCCTTCTCTCCCTATCTCTCTCCTATCCTCTTCTATCTATTCCCTCCTCTCTTCTCTCCCTTCTCAATCCCTATCTCTCCATATCCAACTCTATTTCTCTATGTCTTTGTTATTTCCTCCCCCTCTATCCCCCTCCAAATCCATCTCGTTCTATGTGTCTCTCCCTCTATCCTTCTCTCTCTTCCTTCCTCTCTCTCCATCTCTCCCACCTCTCTCTCTCTGTTCTCCATCTCTCTCTCTCTCCCTCTCTTTGCCCTCCAACTTTTTCACTATCTCCTTCCCTCCTCCCCCCCTCCCCCACCAACCCCCAACTCTCTCTTAAATTTGATCACATTGTATTGTGTTTAAGAAATTATTTAAATTTATCACATTGTATTGTATTTAAGAAATTATTTAAATTAAAAAAGCTTAATTAGTTGTAAAATATTAAACCTATATTTTGGACCAATCATGTAGAAAAATAAATAATGAAAAACTTAAAAGAATCATGCACTATATTTAATCTACTATTGCTAGTCACTTTTCTTTCTCTCATACCATGGATCCTTAACTAAGATGGATAAATCCATCTTCGCTTAATTTTATTAAAACCTTAATTTAATTTCTATGGGAATATTTTTAGTAGTCTTGAGGATAGAGGGTTTAAATATATCTCAAACTGTAACATTTTCCCTTTTAGATTCAATTAAAAAAATGTTATAAAATTAAACTAAAATAAAATATTTTTACTGTGAAATAAGTTATGGTTTTTTGGCATGTGGTATTGATAAGCCATGGTATTGGCCCATGGTATTGTAACAAAGCCTATTCACAAGTTAATAACAAAATGAGAACATAACAAATTGAATTTTATTATTTTTATTAATTTAACATTTTATTAATAATTGAGCCAATATTTAAATGTTTACACTCATCCCCAATATCACTTTTAACTTCTTCTTCTTCTTTTTAATTTATCCTCTAAAAATAAAAATTTCTTATTAAAAATAAACCATTTAACCCAATTACAATTTATATCTTTCATTTTTCTATTATAAATATTTCTTTTAGTTTTTCCATTATAAATATTTCTTTTCTTTTTCATTTAAAGTTTAGTGTTGGGTTCAAATAAAATGTTCAAAGGTTACAACATCACATTTTAACACTGCATTTTTCTTTGCCATGTAGATATCTGCATGGAAATGCCATAATAAATATTTCTTTTCTTTTTCATTTCAATTTCAGCTTTGGGTTCAAATAAAAGCCAAATAAATTTTTCACAAGTTACAACATCACCTTTTAGCACAACATTTTTCTCTACCATGTAGATATCTGCATGGAAATGCCAGAATAAATATTCATTTCAATTTTAGTGTTGGGTTCAAAGAAAATGTTCACAAGTTACGACTATCTTGATCTGGTTAGGAAGTATCTCCGCAAGGTTCATATGTTCACAAATTTTGGGAGCTACGAACAACTTTCCGGTAATTGGGTAATTGGTGAAAGGATACTAAAGTTTAAACTATGTGAATATTTGGAGATAGATCTACAGGGGTGGGATAAAGGCAATTTGGATCAGCCTTCGTGAAGTTCTTTCTTGGAGGTTTCCTCCTTACGCTCGATCTCTCGCACAAGGCAGTCTGGATGGGTCTTCGTGAAGTCCTTTCTTGGAGGTTTCCTCCCTATGTTGGATCTCTCACTCAAAACCCCAGATCCATCACCCTTCTGCAATTTTCTTGTTTTAGTGGGCTTGAACAATTTATGTGTGGAGAGATGGGTCTCAGTTAGTGTGAATATTCCCATTTTGATAGATCACACTTTTGTAGTTGTATATCTACGGTTAACTCTATGCCTTTATAAACATTGGTTGACTCAACCAGAAGCAGTGGGCACTCGGCTTGATTTGAATGGCGGTGGATTAAATAGGTGAAAATATGTGGAGTTTTGGTAAGTGATTTGGTTAAGGTTTCAGGTTCCTATACATATGTTAATTGTATAAATTCAGTCTGGGTAATTTTTTACATTCAAAATTGTCAAATATGTAGAAGTTACTTTACACATAGCTTAGATGAGAAATTTTTTTTCTTAATATAACATGTAAACTTCATATTACTTACAACTGATGCTATTGTATCTTATTGTGCATATGTTAATTGTATAATTTCAGTCTGGGTAATTTTTTACATTTAAAATTGTCAAATATGTAGAAGTTGCATTACACATAGCTTAGATGAGAAAATATTTGTCTTAATATAACATATAACCTTCATATCACTTATAACTGATGCATATTATATCTTATTGTGCATATGTTAATCATATAACTTGAGTCTAGTAAATTCTTTACATTTATAAATTGTCAAATATTTAGAAGTTACATTACACGTAGCTTAGATGAGAAAACTTTTGTCTTAATATAACATGTGAAATTCATATTACTTATAGTTGATGCATATTGTATCTTATTATGCATATGTTAATCGTATAACTTCAGTGTGGGTAATTTTTTACATTTAAAATTGCCAAATATGTGTAGGTAATTTTTTACATTTAAAATTGTCAAATATGTGTAGGTAATTTTTTACATTTAAAATTGTCAAATATGTAGAATTTACATTATACGTAGCTTAGATCAGAAAATTTTTGTCTTAATATAACATATAAACTTGATATTTCTTACAATTGACCCATATTGTATCCTATTGTGTATATGTTAATCATATAACTTCAGTGTGGCTAAATTTTTACTTTTAAAATTGTCAAATATGTATAAGTTACTTTACAAGTAGCTTAGATCAACACACAAACAAAATATCAGAAATCAGACATGGGAATGAGTAAGCATTTTCACACTAGTTAAAAATTTCCCCTTGGTTGGTGAATAGAACTAATTCAGAACTATTGCTATTTTTGGTGGGGTATTAAGTTATTAACCCAAGATAAAAAAAGGTTAGTCTCTTAAATGATTGAAAAAGGCTATTTCTAATGTTATATAGAAGTTACATGGCAGGTAGCTATATCTACCTTGATGTAAATATAATATTCCAATTCCATTATTTTCACACTTTTCAACATTTTAAAGGTTCGTCTAGTTTAGTGTGATTACGCAATTAAATAGTCGATATTGTTTAAGACATCTCCTATTTGCAACATTTTGAATTCTTAAGTGGGATCTTGGGCAGGTTATAGTTTTAACTAGATGGTGTTTTATAATTCTGGCAAGAGAATTTAGGAGCAATCTTGAATTGCATACTTGTTTCCATTATGCATCCAATATTTACAACTTCTTCTAGGTGAATAACCCAATATCCCATGTTGAACATGATGCAAGTACCTAAAAAATTGGGGAAGATTAGTTATTCTATTTCTAGAGGGGGATAGTTCCAGAGAAGGCAGTGACAACTATCATAAATGGCTTTTGTTGGGCTGCATTTAATGAGATATCACTAGAATTTGGTATTGAAATAAATCAATTGATGAGTTTAAAGCTTGAAGGTAGTGTTGAATAGGTGTTACAAGGTCTCTCTATAACACTATCTATCTACATGATTCTAATACCATGACATGGTGTCTCAATAACACTATTTTCCAATGTCGGGTGGTAGATGTAGATATCTTTCTCATGTCCTACAGGGAAATCGTATCATTTAGCTATCTCATGTCCTATAGGTAAATTGTATCATTATATTTTCTATGAATTCTCAGAATGTGTTCAAAGTTTGTCTCAGATAAGGAAATATGTATGTACTCTTAAATTTATCTATGTTGTAATAAGATCAATAATAAAGTTTTCATTGCAATGAATTGGGATCTACGATGTAAGTTATCTTTACTACATGAAATTCTTGATTTGTTAGATCCCAACTAGTCAGGGTTGAATTTGTTTTTATGGTAACGATATTATGAATAAAGTTGTCATTTCAATCACTCGAATCTACCATGTAAAATTTATTCACTACATGAAATTGTTGATTTGTTAGAGCCCAACTTATTAGGATTATGAAGAGTCCTCTTTAATGAGAATATTTATGAATGTTATATTCTTGCTCAAAGAATTACAGATTACAGAAGTTGGAAAATAAATGAGATGCAATTGAAGGGTTACTATTTTAAAATACGTGGAGGGAGTATAAAATCATTTTCAGTGGCTTTCAAATATATGGAGGACCCACTAAAGTGCTTCATTGTCCTCCTAGTTAATTCCCTTTCTACTATCCCATTTCTTCTAGAAGTCCTTCTCCAAAGTGATCTCTTAACTATCCTAGAGGGAAAGTGATTACTTGATTGGAACCCACAAATTATAATTTTATTAGGACCAAAGGGATGAGAAAGCTTCATATTATTCGATATCTTTCACAAGTTAAAAGAGTATCAAACAATTGCCTTTCTGTTTCATTCATACGACAATCATTCCAACATTGTTAGTATTTTGAGACCTTTTTCAATGAATTTCTTTATGAAGGTTGTGTTCTTAATTAAGGAAATTAAAGAAAAGGTGAAAATGATGCAATGGAAGGATTTTCTATTTTAGTGCCTAAGAATTCGTTGCTTATGTGAAGGGCTTGGTATTTCCTTGACTTAACATATTCGCATTTGACTTCCTAGCATTCCTTTTAATTTAATTTTTTCCATGTTTATATTTCTATCCTTGAAGTTGGTGATCTATTGTGTGTAATAACAAGTATTAACTATTAAGCACTCTCAAAGCTAATATTGATGGATGACTAACTTTAAATGTACCTACTTGACACTCTAGTATTACATGATCATGCAAAGTAATTATTAATCAATATTAAAGGGAAGATGATTAACATGTAGTGTTTCTTGGCTTGTCATATAATTACTACATTTTGGCCCCCAATAATATATTTGAGGTGACTTATTGGTTTTTACTTGTGGAGCTTCCATTTGGCTTAGAAAAGCATCGAGGATAAATGTCCATTCCATTGGCATTGGAAATCATCAAAGAGGATTTCACAAAAAATAGTAGAGGACATGGGAGAAATTGGTATAATGAGTGGATAACCACTAGAGAAACATCGAGGCACAATAATTTCTTGTATATTTAGATTCACTCCAAATTAACTAGTCACAAAAAGTACCTTCTTTTGAATATTTTCATGTATACATAAATACTCAAAACATAATTTCAGGCTAATTATTCAAACTAATAAGTATCTGATAGTGACATTTTTATAATTAAATAGCATAATATGATTAATATTATAGGACACAACTATAGGGTTTGAGTTTGAGGGGAATTATGACAATATAAGTACACTTCTCATTGTATTAGACAATAATCTCTTAGAGTGTGATATATCCATCCAACGAAATGTACTACTAGAGGTCATTGTGGGATTGAAATTCTTTATTTTAGTGTACCATGGTGATATATTTTCTTGGGCCTTAATGTTCTTCTTCCCTATGGTTTTGACATTGCTCATAGCTAGCACCTTCAACCAAGTGAGGTACTCATCTTGGAAAGTTGAATCATTTTTTCTCCACAGTCCAATATGATGTTGTATTAATCCCATGATCCTAAAACATAGGTTATAATAGATAATAACTTTTACCATGGGAAAAAGGATCTCCAAATTTAAGGAACATGACTCTTTTGGGACAAGCAATAAGGAGATTCTTTACACTGTTTTTTTTTCCATTTGTTTTCACAAGTTATCTACTATCTAATATTCTTAGCATGTAACTTAGTTGGTATGATTGTGCCTAAGATTTTCTTGAAGGTTGAATACTAAGTTCCTAAGGTGTTATTTTCTATGGTAACGTTTTATTTGCTTTGTTTATACAGGTCATCTAGCTGCATAGTGGCCACTATCACCCAACTAAAAACTATTGCCCAACTGAAGAAAACTTGTTTGAGTTTCTTACTTTTCTAGGGAAAAAATGGCATTGACATTATTGATGTTGAGGTATATGTCGTATAAATCCTTTATAGTCTACTTTAGTTTATATTCCAATGTTCATTGTCTTTGATGTATTATACTCTGCATTGTATCTTCTTTCATTTTCAGAAGATGAACTCAATATTGATGGTAAGAAGCAGGAATTGAAGAAAGAGAACAATAACACTGGAGTGAAAAATGTAGAAAGAGAGAGAAGAGAACTAGTCTAGTGATGCCCTTAAAGCCAATATCTCACATGAGACACACACATACAGATTGATGGTCAAGTCTTTAGAGTTGGTGAATTCACCTACAATGCCTTGGCAAAATAATGATAATGTTTTGAAGTGATGAAACACTATTTCATGTGTGAATTGTAGTCCAACCAATATTAAGTTGAAAACTCATATTGTAATACTTGAAATTTCATATAATATAATTTATGTGGTTGAAATTATTTATAGTTGTATTTGATATTATTTAGTATTGTAATAAACATATGTAACTTTGTGTTTTCAAATTAGATGAACATGTGCATTGTATGACATTTTTTTAATTTAGTCACAAAATCATACTAATTAATTTATGTTGACTAATAATGAACACATAAAGTCATTCTAAAACTACTAAATGAATAGCTCATATTGATTAATTATGAACGCAAATAAAATGAATATTTGACTAAACTAGTCGTTTATAATAATTATTAATGAAAGTAAATGAAATGAATATAAACTACTAAATTAGTTGTTTATATAATGAATATGAAACTACCAAAAAAAGATAAATGAATACTGCAAATAATAATTTTTTTATTACAAATGATGACTAGATTTTTCATATATATGATTATCAGTAGATAATTGATAGTATCTTATAACACGACTGAAAAATTAGTCATACTTCTTTGGTCATTAATTACTTTCAAACTATGACTAAAATTTCCATATATATGACCATTAGTAGTTAATTTATAATATCTGATAACATGACCAACATTCTGGTCATATTTCTTTGGTCATTAATTTGTTTTCTCAGATGATTCTATAGTAATATATTTTGTTATATATTTGGTCATTAATTGTGAAAATTAATGACTAAATAAATCAGTAAATTAATGTCCAAATTTATGACTAAATATACTACTAGATGATAAAATTGAGACAACCAATTAATGACTAAGTTACAACTGACCAAAAGTTTGTCACAGTATAAGATACTATAAATTAGCTACTACTGGTCACCGACTAAAAAATGGTCATTTATATGCAAATTTCAGTCCTTTTTTTAGTAACTAATTAGACATTTTGTACTAGTGAGGGGAGTATTGAGAGTGCTACCTAGTCCTAGAAGTTGATACTAGGAATAGGTCCAAGAATGAGTGGTCTTGGCATTAGATATTTCCTCAAAGTTGGCTGTTTGGATTATGTCTCTATTGAGACTTGCCAAATTCCATATGAGTGAACCTTGTGTGATGGTAGTGAGTGAGATGAGGTCTTCTTTGGTTGTGTTTTTGGCATATTTTGTGTGCTATATTTTTAACCATGGTTAGATGAGTATTTGAGTCATCTCCACCAAATTGTATCACCCATGACATTGTTGGCAATCTCAGGGTCTCTTAATCGAAGCCATCCTTTGAGTTTTTGAAGGCGTATCGTGTCTCATTTGAATAGGGGCCATTTATGCTTAAAATGAACTCCCCCACCATAAGAAGGATCTTTGAAAATATCTGATGGATTTCAGAGCAACTAGAATGGAAAATATATAAACAACCATGCCTTGTAAAACTGATTTGATGAGAATTGGGCAGCTAACAATGTTGAGGGTTTGCAGTCCAATAGTTGAGCTTACGAGTGAGATTGTTGAGGAGTTCTCTCTAAGAGGATTATTTGATGGATAAATTTTTTAGCAGGTCCACAAGTTACTTAGAGGGAACAGAGGTGGAACAAAACCCCATAATGCACTTGATGTTTCTTTGGGAAATGGGAGTAGTCTTGAGAAAGAATATTTGGTATTTTGTCTAGTTAACAGAGGTACCAGAGGTTGTAGAGAAGAGGTCTAGGATGAATTTTATTTCCCTAGCTTCCTTCAAACAAGGGTGATTAAGAAGGAGGGTGTCATCCACACATTTTTTGTGCAAGATAGAGGTGTTGTTAGGGAGGGAAATACCTTTTAGGCATCCATTTTTAAGGGTTTCCATGCTGGTGTGACCTAAGCCTTCCAACAAGAGGATGAAGATAAAAGGTGATAAAGGGTCCCCTTTTGTGATGTTGTGAGAAGGTTTGAATGTGTCTAAGGGGGAGCCATTGACCAAAATAGAGAAAAAATAAGATGAAATTAAGGATATGACCCATTGCGTCCAATTGGTGCTAAATCCAAATGTTAGGAGGGTACACTCAATATAGTCCCAATTGAGTTTATCAAATTCTTTGGGAATGTCCAATCTAATGAGCATGATAGGCACCTTGAGTTTTTTAAGTGAGTGGATGACCTCATGAGTGAGGATAATACCATCAAGAATTTGACACCCTTCTACATATCCATTTTTTTCACGAGAGAGGTGAAAAGGGAGGATGTGTTTGAGCCTATTGCTGATGACTTTAGAGATTATTTTGTAGATAGTATTGCACAAAGATATAGGTTGACATTTACCTACTATAACTATATTGTCTTCATTTGGAATCAACAATAGGAAGGTGGCATTTAAGGCAGGAAGAATGCATCTACTCAACTTCAAGTCTTTGATTATTTCTAAAACCTCTTTCTGAAAAAGTTCCAACATTTCGTTAAGAAATTGATGGTGAAGCCATCCAGTCCAACAGCCTTACTATATGCCATTTGATGTAGAGATTCATGGACTTATGCTTTCTCTGTGGGTCAAATGAGGGCCTTATTTTGATCCATAGTGAGAAGTTTGGGTATGTTGGTCATTATTTGGTCAATGACTACATGGTGTTGTAACTGACGGTTATGTGAGAGGTTGGATAAGTGATGAAATAATTCCAACTCAATATCCTCCTGTTTCTCTAGAATTTGCGCTCTCTCACTATGAAGAGAGGTGATGTAGTTTTTGGATTTTTGTTTAATGGTTGATTTTTTGAAGAAATATATTTTGCTTTTGCCTTCCTTTAGCCAACAAATATTTGATTTTTGTTTCCAATATAGCTCTTCTTATTTGTAGTGGGTTGTGAGTTATCTGGCTAGAGTGGATGACCTCATGAGTGAGGATAATACCATCAAGAATTTGACACCCTTCTACATATCCATTTTTTTCACGAGAGAGGTGAAAAGGGAGGATGTGTTTGAGCCTATTGCTGATGACTTTAGAGATTATTTTGTAGATAGTATTGCACAAAGATATAGGTTGACATTTACCTACTATAACTATATTGTCTTCATTTGGAATCAACAATAGGAAGGTGGCATTTAAGGCAGGAAGAATGCATCTACTCAACTTCAAGTCTTTGATTATTTCTAAAACCTCTTTCTGAAAAAGTTCCAACATTTCGTTAAGAAATTGATGGTGAAGCCATCCAGTCCAACAACCTTACTATATGCCATTTGATGTAGAGATTCATGGACTTATGCTTTCTCTTTGGGTCAAATGAGGGCCTTATTTTGATCCATAGTGAGAAGTTTGGGTATGTTGGTCATTATTTGGTCAATGACTACATGGTGTTGTAACTGACGGTTATGTGAGAGGTTGGATAAGTGATGAAATAATTCCAACTCAATATCCTCCTGTTTCTCTAGAATTTGCCCTCTCTGACTATGAAGAGAGGTGATGTAGTTTTTGGATTTTTGTTTAATGGTTGATTTTTTGAAGAAATATATTTTTCTTTCCACTTCCTTTAGCCAACAAATATTTGATTTTTGTTTCCAATATAGCTCTTCTTATTTGTAGTGGGTTGTGAGTTATCTGGCTAGAGTAGATTCCTTGTCCTCTGATTCTTTACAGCGAAACTATATGATGATTTCCTATTTGAGGCTAGCGATTTGCTTCTCCAGAGCCTACTTTGCCTAGAATATGTTAACAAATTCTTCTTAGTTCCATTTTTTGAGATAAAGCTTGATTTGTTTTAACTTATGCTGCAAGACATACATCTTGGAGTTTGTGAAGTGAACCATACTATTGCACCATTCTTATATATACTTATGATTTTAGCATCAAATAGCCAAAATTTCTCGAAATGGAAGGGGTGTTCGAGTTGCTTACCAAATTTTTCTGGGCCCATGATCTAATCCCATTAACGGTAGGAATTTAGGTGATAGTTCATGGGCTTCTCTAAGTAAAGATTAAACAAATGGGATGTGATCTAGATAGGAGGATATATGAGAAGTTCCTCCCTTTCTGTTATTCCACGGGAAGAGACTATTGGTAGTTTTTATGTCTACTAGGTTGATATCTTCGATGAAGGGGTTGAGATTCTTTGATTCTGGGTCCAAATGATGTTGAACCCATTTATTTTCATGGAGGGAGGTGATGATGTTGAAATCCATACCTATGATGCATTTGTGCATAACCACCAATTTCTTGAGAGAGTATAGATGTCCCATCATCTCCTGTTTTTGTCTGGTGCTTGAGGTCCATAGACATTAATCATAAATCCATTTATGTTAGTTCCTAGTAAGTGTAAGGAAAAAAGGAAGGGAGGGGATAGAAAAAATGATCTCTTATTTTGTTTAAGATGGATTCCATATGATGCCTAAGCCCTCAGATGCTTCCTCGGGCTCTACAAATACGGTTTTGGAAAATATCCATATGTTAGCCATTATTGATTTAAAGGCTTGACTGAAACATTTTTCTTCTTGGATGAACAAGATTGTCAGGAGGTCCTGTTTGATCTTCTGATGAAGGATGCGATGTTTTGAGGGGATATTCATACTCCTGATATTCTGAGATATAATCTTCACGATTAAGTAGAGGGTTGAGAGAATTAGATCTCAGGAATCTACTTGTATTAACAAAAATGAAATAATTTCCTGTCGAGGATATCCAAATATTGTACAGTGGATTTTCATCCTCTCTTCATGAAATCCTTACTACTTTTCTTGCCACCTTTTATTGTGATGGCTCGAACCCAAAGTTGCATGATTGCATTACCTCTTTGGATGGTTGTGTCTAGGAATTTGATTTTTGTGGGCATGATCATGTTGATCACATTCCTGTGATAGTAATCCTCCGTACCCACAATGTCAAGGCCATACATGTCTGCAAAGTCTTCGTATTCAGCCATTTGAACATCTTCCTTTCATTGGGTACTAATTCTCTCTTGCAGGTGAGTGGGGCATGCCTTCATCTGATATTTTCCTTTGTCTCCACTATTATGTTGTTATAACTTATCTAGATGGATACTTAGAGCATGTTATTATGAAAGATGTTGGGTTTCCTTAGGAAGACCTCCTAAGATCTCAAAGTTATTGTTGGTGGTTTTCTTCTTGGAGGATGAATAGGAGCCTTCATTCTTGTTGTGCAACTTCTTATTTTGGATTTTGGTGAATCCCTCTACATCTACCAACTTTCTTTCCTTGTGTTTTGGTTTTGAACCATTCAAGGGGAAATCTCTTAAGAGATGTCCATGTTGATGGAATTTTTGACATCGAAGGGAACATGTTCATAGTCTATGATCTATAAATAATATTGATCTTATGACTCAAGGGATATGGATTCTAGGAGGGATCCTTCTATGTTCATGTAGAGATAGATTCTAGCATATGATGTGTAGAAACCTTGCTTAGTTTTCTATGAAAGAAAGACACATTTACCTAGTTTATTGCTGATTTATTTTAGATTCTATTGGTCACAATATTCATATGAAAGCAAATACATAAGGATCTAGAAAGGGGCCCAGGGGAATTCCTCCTTGTCTTGGATGAATCTTGTCATCCATATGCACATGTATAAGCCTTCTAAGTAGAAAATTTATGGTCCTCCTTCGAGAATGGCCTTTAATTCCTCATGTGATGGAAAAATCATGGTGAAAAGCCTTTGAAGCCTAGCTTGACTTCATAATGGAGCTTAGGCTTCCACCCTTGAGCTATTTGGTATAGGAGGGCCTTTTCTATTAGCCATATCTCAATAAATTTTTATACTAGGGCATGGTCCTCCATGTGCTATATGTTTCTGTTCAACGTGGTTGGAGGAATGTGCACATGTCGGATCACTGTCGATTTAGATTTATAGGTGCTGGTTTGTATTTTTGATGGTATTTTAGAATATTCTTGGTTTGTACCATCAACATTCATGGAAGGGGTTTTGTTAGTAATTTTAACATTATTTATTACTAAGTATACAGAGGAGGTGATCTTTAGTGATTGGCGAGGGAGATTTTTTACAGAAGCACCAGCTCGAAGTGGAGGGCTGGAGGGACAGGGGGGCCACCCTACCTAGGAAACCATTGGTGTGCTGTAGAACAAAGAAGATAGGCCAGACTATGATTCAGGGTAGTGTTTCCATGATTGGAAGAGTCTAGGAGTGGTACAGGATTATAGAGCGGAGCATCTAAACTAGGGTCCTAATAGTATATTAATTCTTGAAAAGGGAATCAATTACAAAGAAGAATTCTTTATAAAAATAGGTAAACATATCGGGAAATATGTGATATGCGAAAAGAAATTAAATTATTTAATTAGTATGAATTAATAAGAATAATCTCATATAGAAAAAAGGGAAAGGGGAGTAAGAAAGAAGGAGGGGGAAGCTAGAAAATAGGAAAACTAGGGGAGAGGAAGTGTAAAGGAAAAAAAGGAGAGATATAGGATTAAGAAACAAGGAGGAGTAAGAAGAGGAAAAAGCTAAAGAGGAAGGGAGGGAAAGGATAGGTGAAAAAGAAAGGAAAAACCAGGAAACATAAGTAACCTAAGGTTTTATGGAGGAGGATGAAGGGGAGAAAAGAAATATTAGGAAAGAAAAAAAGAGACCAAGTTGCTAAAGGGGACTAGAATTGGTTGATCAGTTGAAGAAAATTAATTATAATTTCCAAGCCTTTGCCTTTATTTAGGATACCCAGATTTTTGGAAATTTCTAAATCCTCTCTAATGTGTGTTTTAAAATGATGATTTTTTGTGGAAGAATTTGAGTGTCTTTAAGAAAAACTTGATTTTTTATTTTGAGACTATGTTAACCTAAGTTCAAGGATATGATACATTCATATTTGATGTCAACAGAGTGTTCCTTTATTTTAGTCTTGAATGATCTCCCATGTTCACCAATGTAAAATCTCCCTTAGGAGAATGAAACCTTGTAGAGTCCTTTTTGTTGGTGGATTTCATTGTTTTCGTTAACAAAGACCATCCTTTATTTTTTCCACTGACCAAATGTTTAAAGGATACGTTGATATTCTTCCACTCTATAACTATTGCAATATTATCAATAAATCCTTGAATGTAGGTAAGGTTTCCTATCCTCGTAGTGTCATTTTCAACGTGGGGTGGTTTGGTTAGACCCTATTTTTATTTGAACTCTTGTGAATATTTTGTTAATGTCTTTGTCCTTATAGCATATATCTTTGAATACCTTTTGTAAGTGATAAAATTCTTGTTGGAGATTTTTAGAGCTAAAAATATTAGCTACTCAGGTGGAAAAATTGTTTAAAATGCTTAATTTTTGAAGGGGATGGTGATGGGAATAAACATGGAGGTAGTTTTCAGTATGTTCCCTCCTTCTAAATACTTTGTGTCCAAATGTGCCAGTATCAATTTGGGTAAGAGAAAAATTGCTAGGTCCCTATACTACTAGTGTAACCCCTTATTATTATTAGTACAACCCCCTTATTATATTGTTGTGCCCATGTAGTCCTCATATTATTATTATTGTGGCCCATAGAAGCCCACTATTGTTATTATTGTGCCCTTACATTATTATTATTATGTCAACTCTGATTATATTATGACCCCTTAGACTCCTATATATAGAAAAGAGGCCTTGTCATTTGTATCATCCACAAATTGTTCATTTGTGTAATGTAAAGGAGGTTGCCCCCTCAAAGAGGCTACATTCTAAGGCGTTGATCTATCTTTTCTATCTTTTGGTGAGCTGGTTTCCTAACATTTGGTATCAGAGCTTTGGATTCTACGGTTTCGCTACTCCAAACAAGTCATCGTGGAATTTTCACTATAACTTTATTTCTGTGATGTTTCAAAAGCTAAAAAAAAACCCATTTGAGACAACATCGCGCTGAACCTCGGGTCTAAATTTTAGATTTTTTATCGCTATATGTTCGGAGATATGATTTGAGGATGTTAGGGTTTGTCCAAGCTCCAGAATTTTATCTAAAACAAGTCATGTTGAAATTTTCACTATAAATATTTTGTTACGAAGTTTCAGAAGCTAAAAAAAAAAAACCCATTTGAGAAGAAATCATTCTGAATCTTGGCCCTGAACTTCAGATCCTATCTCCCTATATTTTGGAGATAGAATCTAAGGAAGTTAGGGTTTTGCAGACCCCAAATTACATTCCAAATAGGTCACCTTAGGAAAATCGTCATAACTTTTGTTCTGAGAACCAGAGTGAAATTTCGTAAGAAATTTCAGAAAGAGGACTTCCTGTAGTTTTCTATGTATCAATTGCAGGTACTAAGGTCGAAACAGTGAGACGTGGCATGTCGTACAAGTTTTCTCCATTGAACTAGTCTATAATCAGGTCACTGTGGGAGATCTGGCATAACTCTTTCTTGGATAATCAAATTTTGATTAGACTTGTGGGGTTAGAAAGAGAACTCAGAGAGCTATCTCAAGAAGAAATTTTAGAACTTGGAGATTGGAAATTATAGAGTTACAGTCATTTCAAGATTAAGATCCTAAAATCAAGAAAAATCGAGATGAGGAAGTTTGATGGCAAGGATCTGATAAATTGGATACTACAGATGGAGAAATATTTTGATCTACATGGTGTACCACTGTTACAAAAGGTATGTATTGCATCTTCATATTTAGAACAAGAACAATTTTTATGGTATAAAGGGCTTTGTTCTCGTAAACCAGTTGTTACGCGGTCAATTTTCACATAGGAAATTATAGCACATTATGAGGATACAAACAACAACACCTTCTTTAGAGCAACACCACAAAAATTGGAAGAAAAAAGAGAAAAATGGCTTTGTTACAAAGTGGAAAGAAAAATTATGGCAACAAGGAAGTCTACCCCTCACAACTATAAATATGGAAGTGTTGTTTCTCCTAGCCTTCCACAACCTACAAGGGTTGCACCACAACAATTGGAAGAAAAAAGAGAAAAAGGGTTGGGTTACATTTGTGATAAAAATTACATTAAAGGTCATAAGTGTGCTGAAAAGAAATTATTTTACATTGATTGTGGAGAGGAGGAAGAAAAGGATCAAGAAATGTCAAAAGAAGAGTATATACACTAGGAACCAACCCTAGAGAAAGAAGAAATGAATCGGACCACATCTTGTAAAGCATTAGAAATAATTACTACTCCTCAAACTCTTAAGATAAAAGGACATATCAAGAAGAAAAAGGTTCAAGAAGTGAAATATCACATCAAGAAAGAAGAAATGAATCCGACCATATATTGTAATGCAATGACTGGAATTACCACTCCTCAAACTATCAAGATAGAAGGACATATCAAGAAGAAAAATGTTCAAAAAGTGAAAGATCAAATAGAGCATCAAGAAATGAATTTGACCATATCTTGTAATGCACTGGAAGAAATTACCACTCTTTAAACTATAAATATAGAAGGACATATCAAGAAGAAAAATATTCAAGCAGTGAAAGATCACATTGAGCATCAACAACAAGTTCTCCAACTTTTAAAGGATAACGCCACTTTGGTCCAAAATCAAATGAAAGCTATTTATGAGAATGAAATGTTGGCAATACTACACACACTTAAGAAAGGGTGACCTTACCTAATGGGAAGACACTTCAAGGCAAAAACGAATCATGATAGTATTAAATAATTTTTAGAACAAAAATTATACTCTGAAGAGCAACAAAAATGGGTCACAAAGATGTTGGGTTATGAATTTGAAATCATCTACAAATAATGGAAGAAAAATGTTGTGGTAGATGCACTCTCAAGAAAGGATGAGGATGTGGAAGCATTTTTGTGCACCATTTCTATTATCCAACCAAATTGGATAAACAAAACAAGGTATGAATGGAAGAAGGACGAAGAGGTGTGGCCACTCATTCAAAAGTTGTAGAAGATCCCAGTTCAGACAATATTGCCAGAACTTGACCAGGGAGAAAAAATCATATTGGAGCCTAGAGCAGTCACAGAAACAAGAACCTGACAGCTATGAAATCGATCAATTTCAGAGTATCTCATCAAGTGGAAGAACTTACCAGTTGAAGATTCAACATGGGAGGACAAGAATTTTATACAGGAGCATCAAGAACTACTCAAGCGTTGAGGACAACACTTTTTGAAGGAGAGGGGCATGTTAGGTCCCTTTACTACTAGTTTAACCCCTTATTATTATTAGTACAACCCCATTATTATATTTTTGTGCCCATGTAGTCCCCATATTGTTATTATTGTGCCCCATAGAAGCCCACTATTGTTATTACTATGCCCTTACATTATTATTGTTATGTCGACTCTGATTATATTATGACCCCTTAGACTCCTATACATAGAAAGGAGGTCTTTTCATTTGTATCATCAAATATTGTTCATTTGTGTAATGTAAAGGAGGTTTCCCCCTCGAAGAGGTTGAATTATAAGGTGTTGATCTATCTTTTCTATCATTTGGTGAGCTGGTTTCCTAACAAAAATACAAAAATAGAATACTCTAATTGTCTATAAGATCTATAGCACATTTTGCGTCCTTAGATACCATTAATGTGGTTAAAAACCCTATTAAGCTCATTATTACCTTGGGACCATTTCACATTCATCAATGAACCTTTTCCATCTCATTGGTTTGAGTGGATATGGATCAACAGATAATATTTTAAACATTTCTATATAAAGTTTGCCAACAATGGGTGATAGTGGGAAAGTTGTTACACAAAAATATCGTCACCATGATTATTTGCAGTCAGTATGGGTCTATCATCACTTGTACTGTCCCCCTAAGCAAGTCTCAGACCTCAACTCTTCAAATCAAGCTTTGGAAATGAGAGAAAGACATTAAAAGTCAATGTAACTCTGGTTCCACACTTTCTCTCATGGTCACCTGCGGTCCCGCACCTTCTGTGTACAAAAACTATGGACCTGCCTGCTCTGTCCCTAACAGTGTAGGTGCGGACCCCTGTGAAAGTCAAAAGGTGCAAGTTTTATCTTAAAAAACTCACTTTGGGTTAATTCTAGAGGTTTCTAGAAGGAATTTTGACGTGGATTGTTCTCTCTGAGGTGGTTCATGCATCCCAAAAGAGAAGGTGCTAATCCCTTGATGAAAGGAGCTATCCCTTTGAAGGAGGGCTTTATCCCTTTGAAGGAGGACCTAGTAACCTCCCCCCATTGCACTATAAATACAGGCATTGGGCTGGTTGCTAGGGAGGTTAGAAGCTGAACATTTTTGAGGGTAAATGCTGGTGAAATCAAGACTTCCTAGTTGAGCTTAAGAGGAGAGATCACACATATTTTTTGGCTTCATTGGGGAGTGAGTGAAACTTGTCAAAGTAGAGGAGACTTCTTGCTCGACCCTGGGAGGAGCTTGTACAGCGTCAAGGCAAAGGTTGTAAAGTTCTTCTTCTTTTGAATTAACACAATCAAACTCATTTTTCTCAACAAGTATCTTATGTTATTTGTTTCATGGACTCCTTGACTTTCAAGTTAAATATGTTTTATGCAATTGGCTTTTCAGGTGCTATTTAATTTGTTTGCCTTGTTTGTGTTTGCAGATTCGCAAAAAGGAGCTCATTTGGATCAAAGGAGCGAGGGCATCCACAAGCTTGCGTTGGACCTAAGGTAGGCCCTAAAAACACTTGTTTGCTATTGTTTATCATAGTATATTTAGAGAAAGATAGTGTCTGGTTGGTTTTCTTGTCATTAGGTCTTCTTTAGATTCTAGGAAGGTCTATCGTGTCCGCAAAATCGACTTATTCTGTGTGACAAAATGGCGACTCCATTGGGGACTTGATTGTTTTCCTTGTTTTTACTTTGACCTGAGAAACTCTATTTTTGTTTCTGTTTTTGTCTTGTTGTGTGTAAAATTGGGTAGAGTTTGTAGATCCAGGGTTATTTTTCGTTTTTCGTAGCTTTGGGAGAGGACCGCACCCTAGCCGTTTGACACAGTGCATACTTACCCGCAGCTTGGCTTTTAGCACAGAGCGGGACCGCACCTGTGCCAACTGTGGGCCTGCGGACCCTGTCAAAATTTTGAAAACCATAAAATTTCCTCCGTTAGTCAGCTTAGTTTGTGTTTAGAAATTGTTATCCACTGCCCAGACCTACATATAACTTGTCAGAAGCTTTCCTTGGATTGATTTCGTTAGTGTTAGGGTTTTAGGTGAAATTCCTAGGAGTTTTGCTTGTTGGGTTTGTTTTTCATTTTGGTTGTGTAGTGGCTCTAAGCTTAGAGGCTATAGGGACTTCAGATCACCTTAGTGTCTACCAGCTTTCTTATGAGTCTGACCATTTATGAAATCTCCCCTTGTTTGAGGAATCCGCTTTGAGTTTTCTCTTTACAAAACTTTGAAAAGCTTGTATTTGAGAGTTTGGATTTTCATTTTCAAAAAGAAAACGAAATTGGTTGTTCTTGACTGATTTGTGATTCTGCATAAATTAGTCCTTAGCTTGCATCTAGCTGAGTAAAACATCCTTAAAAAAAGACTTTTAGTAGGCTTTGACTTCAAATAGGTTTTTATAATTTGTAGCTCTCAAAGTTAGTCATTTGCATAGTTTTGAGTGTTTTATTTAAAAAAATATAAAAATCTCTTTTGGAAAAAAGTTTGTTTTTGTAGTGATTGAGTGCTTTGAAATGAAAAAGGGAAATTTTTGTGAAATAACTAGTTGTCTCGTTTTGAGTGCTTTGGAAAGGAAAAGCTCTTCTTTTAATTTGTTTAATTGAGAAAGATTTGTGTTTACAAAGTATTTTCATTCTCAAACTCTTTCTTATTTTAGAAGTTCATCGAAGAGGAAAAGATTGTTTAGATCATCTTAGGTGCATTTTTAGTGATTTTGAGTCGAGTCTTCATACCACGAGTTTCATCTCCACACCTTTGGACTTAAACAAAAACCACTAAAATTAACACTTAAAGTAAAATTCACCTAGTAACATTTTTATTTCTAGGGCTCTGATACACCAACTTAGCTTAGGCTAGTGTCTTGGAGTAGGAGAGTAATTAACTCTCCAAGACAGTAAAAACAAACAAGTAGCTGTATCTTGTGGTAGGGAAGAAATCCAATTGTTGCATTTATGCTCTGGGAAAGCTCCTCTTAAAGGAGAAGCACGAGATCGTGTCCGAACCAGTGTGGGAATCAATCCTTCCTCATTAGGAACGACACCAGATATTCACGTATTAAAAATGGTAAACCTCGGATTAACCATTCTCGAGGAGCCTAGGGTCACTTGTTGGTAAACCTTGGATTATGTCAAGGAGCCTTCAAGGGGATTGAGCTTGCTACTCTACCCTTGTGTGCGTATCGGATCGTAGACTGTTCCCCCAGGTGTATGTGTCTCAGTTGGTAACCTTAGTGGCCATATTCTTTAGGACTCTTCCTGAGGTGACAGTGGTGGGAAGATCCCACTGTACCTGGAGCAGACGTCGACTAGACTCACTTGGATTTTTTGGGGGGTTCACTTCACTCGAGACGGTTAAGTGGAGGAACTTGTGCCAGTCTATTCATTAAGCAGGTTTCTGGGGTAACTGTTCCAACCGCCATTTCTGTATTGAACTCTGCGATGTTGGATTTCATCACCAACTAGTATTTTCAGTCCGGAAAGTTACTATTTGTGTGTGTTTGATCTCCTAGATTCTTTAGGCATGTGATTCAAATTTGTTTTGTTCTTTAGAGACCTTAGGTGCTTTTTATTGAGATTTTACTTTGTTTGCGTGTGAAGTAGTTAAAAGTCTTTAACTGTGGCTAAATTACCAAGACAGTCCCGTAGACTTCGGGGCCAACCTCCTGAGGAAGTACCAAGCCAACTTGAAGGCTTGAAAGTCCTCGTAACTCCTGGAGACAGTAGAGTTGGGTCACCAGAAGAAGGAGAATCTTCTTTGATAGTGCATCCTGATTTTCAAATGCCAATAGCAGATTATAATCCACAGTCAGTGATTGTTTCTGAAATTGCTGGTAGCTTTTCATCTACTAGTTATATAGGTGAGGAACCTGAAATATCCGAGCCTGAAAGTGAATTTGCTGCTACTCCGACATCGGGGTTTGTTTCTCCAACTTTTAGTGGTCCTGGTTCACCTAGGGTAGAAAGAGTAATCACTCAAGATCTTCCTTATGGACTTATTACTATTGAAGAACTTGCTCTGGAAGAAGAAGAAGTAGGCATCCCTATCCCTGAAAATCAACCTGTTATTGAACTAAGGGAGCGTGAATCAATTTTTTACAGTCCACCTAGGAGTAGTTCTTGGTATCTTTCTTTGACTAATTATTTAGAAAACTCAGGGTTAAGTTTTTCACCACCTCGTGCTCCTTATCACTCAACATCTAGAGGTTTTTATACTCCTGTAAATATGTCAGGACAGTCGTCCATGTTTACTCAATTGCCCGAATCTTTTTTGTACGGCAGTCCATTTGTTCCCTCTGGGTATCAGTCTCTTTCTGGTACTTTTTTGGGAGCATCTCCTCAACCCATTGAGCAAGGGTTATTAACTGGAAGCAATGGTACAAAGCTGTTGAGCGTAGAAGACATTCTTATGATGTCAGGTTGTATTCCCAATCCTCAACCTCAAAGTGGCCAGTTACCGCCTGGGGGGCAGCCTCAATTAACGCCTGGGGGGCAACCTCAAGGTACACAATTTGCATCTGGGGGGCAACCTCAAGGACAATACATAGCTATGGGACAATACGTTCCTCAAGGTCAATCCCAGACTCAATATGTACCCCAAGGTCAACCCCAGTATCAATTTATACCTCAAGGTCAACCCCAGTATCAGTATGTGCCTCAAGGGTATCAACCCCAAGGTCAATACTCGAACCAAGGTTTCCAACCACCCCAAGGTCAAACATATGTTAAAGGAACGGGAAATGTACCTTTCAATTATCAATCCTACCCTCAACCCGGTTATGGTCCTCAGTATTCTCAACCAGTTATGGGTCAGTACCCCAGAATGAATATAGTGTGGGATCCATCGCAAACCCAACAGGTGTTGCAGCCAAGTGTACAGTTGTCACCTCAAACTGGACAACCCCTAGTTTCTGGTATACCCCAGCAACCAGTCCAGTCTAACATTCAAACTTCTATACCTTCGGTAGTTTCTCAGCTTGGGCCTAGTACACCTCATACTCCGCCTCAAACGACTGCTACAACTGTCGCTACATCCGTTCAATCTACCCCACCTACTTCTGGAGTATCGATAGCTCCGGTTTCTACTGTTCCTGTACCTACTCCTCAGACATCTTTACCACCGTCTGGATCTACGATTCAAACTTCGGTTCAGATGCCTGTAGGACAACCTGGTTTAAGTACGGTTGTCACAAGTCAACCGCAATTCACCTATCAACCGTACCAGGGACAATACCAATTCGGTCCTGCTGTCCAGCAGCCAGTTTATTAGTATCAACCATATCCTAGGTACACTTATCAACAACTTCAACAACCCCAGTATGGTCCGGTTAATCCTGGTTTTCCGGGAGGATACAATATCCTGAACGCGATTCCTATTCCTAGTTATCCTGGATATCCTCCTCTTGGGGCTGGTCTCATGACCCAAAGTTTTAGGGATCCTAATTGGCAGTTACCGTTTATCGCAACTTTGGACTTACCTGACTTGTCGCGCCTAACGAACGATCCCATTAATTATCTTCCGTTTTGGCCGCCAATGCCGAATAAGTTGCCCAGTGACATTCCCAAGTTCGAAGGTAAATCAGGAGAGGACCCGTCGAATCATGTGATGACTTACCACCTCTGGTGTGCGTCTAACTCCATCACAGATGATTCGATCCGTCTTAGACTTTTCCAGCGCACTCTAATTGGTCTCGCGGCCAAGTGGTACATTGAGTTACCGCGAGGCACTTTTTATAATTTTAGTCAGTTAGCTACCTTGTTTTTAACTCATTTTCAGTTGCCAGTCCGATACGACAATGGCACGGAATTGTTAACTTCACTAAAACAATCGACATCCACTTACATTTCAGATCATATTCATGAGTGGAGATGTCGACAACGTTTAGTGAAGGTATTTATTCCGGATCAGATCTTGGCTGAGTGGTTTATAAAATCTTTGTTGCCAAAGATCATTGAAGATGTTGCTAAAGCCGGAGTTGTTATTGAGGAGCAAGTCATTTCTCAAGCACAATACCTTGACTTGGTCTATACTCAGTCAGGTACGTTACACGAAAAAATCCCTGATCTTCCCAAGCAAAATCAAATCGCTGCAGCTCCTTCGGGATCTCATGCCGCTGATGGTATGATTGGCACGGTTAACACTAAAAGTAAGAAGAAGTCTTCCAAGAATTCTTCCCCTATCATAACCTTGCTTGACTCCCCAACAGGAGATTATCCTGCAAAGATTTCCGCCGATATTCACGTTGTAGAGCCATCTACAGCCAAATCAAAATCCGGTGGGAAGAAGAAAGGAAAGAAGAAGAATAAAATGGACAAAAGTTTAAAGGAGAAACCAGAAAAGGTGGAATCCAATGATGAAAAGCACAAACCTCGTTATCCTTGTCTCATTTGTGATGATGAACATTTTACAAGAGATTGCCCTCATCGTGCAGAGGTTGCGAAGATTGTCAAGGGTTCCCAAACTCCTGCTGTTTTGAAGGATCATTTTCCGGCTCAAGACAGTAAGATGATAGGTTCATCCTCGAGTGCCAATGAAGAACCCATACTGATGATGTCCCATGTTAGTATTGCGACTCGATCGCAAGATTATGGTAGTAAGAGTCCTGTTGATGGTAAAGAAGCAGAATCTTCTCATTCTAATCCATCAACCTCAGCTCCCGGTTCCGATCCACTACAGATCGAGAAACCTAATCCAGACTTGGTAATCAAACCGCCCGCCAAGGGTATACTTCGAAAGTCAGCTTTCAATCCACATGCAAGAGCGGCTCAGAATTATAACATTGTTAAGGATTTAGCTATTTCACCCTCAGTAATGTCGGCTTTGGAAGTGCTGCAATCATGCCCAGCACAACGTAAATTACTTTTGTCGACTATAGGAGCTGTTGATGTTCAGGACCCGAACCTAATAATTTTCGATCTAGAAAATAGTACACCGCGTTTGCCTCATCCAATGGCTTTCCAGATTCCAATGAGAGTAAAAAACAGGCCTATTCATCGGACTTTAATTGATGAGGGAGCCTCAACGTTTATTATGTCGATACAATGTTGGAGATCTCTTGGTTCTCCTTCGCTAAATCAATCCTCGACAATTCTAAAGGCCTTTTATGGCCGTGGGTTTCATCCTTTTGGCATTCTACAGGATTTGCCTATAGGGGTTGAAGGAAAAACCGTTAGTCTAGATGTGGAGGAGGTTGATGCCCCTCTAGACTACAACCTTATCTTGGGTCGAAGTTGGTCTTACGCTATGACAGTGGTCATTTCATGGGTCTTTCGAGTAATAAAGTTTCCACACAATGGAAAGATCGTAACAATAGACCAGCTGGCTTACTTTTCAACCGACCCAGCCTCTTCGGAGAGTATTCAGCATGTTGGTAAAACGACTATCCCATATAAGGATGTTGGAGTAGGATTAGTTAAAGATGTCGGTTTACTGGGAACTTTTCCTTTTCCTCCAATCAACGCATCATCTTCATTTGCAACCATTTATATGATTACATCAAACACCATTATTTATGATGATCCTTGGATCATCCCTTCTGAATCTGAGATAGACTCATTTGGTAATTCCATGCCTTTGAGTCCATATGAAATTGCCTATGAAGCCATGCAGTCTTTTGCCGACCCGTGTTCAACCAAAAATGACTTAATGAATGTGGTCCGTGAGGAATCACTTTTCACATCAACCTCGGATTTAATTACGTTTTCTAAACTTGTTCACTCTGATGAGCAAATTCATGAAATCCTATGTGTAGATGATTTACCATGGGAAGATCTCCATCACAGATCTTCGTTTTTACCTGAGGATGATTGTTTTGAAAATGATTTCTCATCAATTTTTACAACTGAATATGTCAAGGAAACTCAGAATCCAACGAAACATCCCGATTCAGAGTTAAATTTGGGAAACATCTCTCGAACTATTCCTATTGACATTTCGGTTAAGCCTGGAATTGTTGAGAACATTCATATAGGTGCCTCGTGTAAAGATGACGAAATTCAATTATATAAGGCCCTATTTCAAGAATTTTGCGACGTGTTTGCCTGGTCCTATGAGGAGATGCCAGGAATTGATCCCGTGATTGTTGTTCATGAGATCAAGACTTACCCGGACGCTAAACCCGTCCGACAACGTTTGCATCACATTCACCCACAAAAAGTTGTTGCAATTAAAGCAGAAGTTGAAAAATTGTTGAAAGCAGGTTTCATTTATCCGATCCCGTTAACAGATTAGGTATCGAATATTGTTCCGGTTAAAAAGCAGGGAACAATAAGAATATACATCGATTATAGGGACATTAATCGAGCCTGTCCAAAGGACAACTACCCAACCCCCTATATCGATCAAATCATTGATGATTGTGCCGGCAGCGAAATATTTTCCTTTATGGACGATTTTTCCGGATACAATCAAATCAATATTCTACCTGCCGATCAACCAAAAACGGCTTTCATTTGTCCATGGGGGACATTTTCTTATTGCAAATTACCTTTTGGGCTTAAGAATGTTGGAGAAACTTTTCAAAGGGTGATGTCTTATGCGTTCCATGACATCAAGCACATTGTGCAACCGTATCTCGATGATTTGCCTGCTCATTCATTACATTGAGCTAATCACCTCGTCCATTTACGAGCAATCTTTATGAGGTGTAGGCATTATCGTATTCGGTTGAACCCACACAAATGTGTCTTCTGTATAGAAACGAGTCAATTGCTAAGATTTGTAGTTTCCAAAGCCGGCATTCGCGTTGATCCCTTGAAGGTCGAAGCTATCATCAAATTGCCTCCTCCTTTGAGTCTTCGCCAACTCCAAAGTTTGCAGGGGAAAGCAAACTTTTTACGACGATTCATTCCTAACTACGCCGAGGTTACAAAGGGTTTTACCCGGTTGTTGAAGCAAAACACTCAATTCTATTGGGATGAGATAGCTCAGAAATCATTTGATGCACTCAAACACACGTTGACCCATGCACCGTTGTTGCATCCTCCCAATTACAACTAGGATTACTTCTTATATCTCGCCGCCTCTCATTCCACCATTGGAATGGTATTAGTTCAGGAAGATGAATTTGGAACGGAACATGTGATATATTACCTCAGTCGAACCTTAAATCAAACTGAGCTAAAATACTCATATGTGGAAAAATTGGCATTGGCAGCCGTTCAAGCTGTCCAACGTTTTCGTCACTACATTTTACTACGTAAAACTACGGTAATTTCAGATTGCAACCCTATGATCTACATTTTGACCAAGAAATTGCTAGGGGGCAAGTACTCTAAATGGATCGTTATCCTGCAAGAGTTCGACTTGGAATTTGAGAAATCTAAGTCTAAGAAATCTTTAGTTTTTGCGGAGTTAATGTGTGACTTCCCGCGTGCTGACACGGAAACTGTGGCGGAGGAACCCATTGCAGACGAATCCTTGTTTCTAATTAGCACTTTAGATCCGTGGTATGGGGATATCATCGTTTATCTCCAGACCCAATCCTTTCGACCAGAAATTTCAAGGTCAGAACGTCGGAAAATTCAATTCCAGTCCCAACAATTCAGAATTATTGGAGATACTCTTTATCGTCGTGGGGCGGACTCTGTTTTTCGACGTTGCTTAACTCACGAGGAAGCTGAAAGGGTTCTAAATGACTGTCACTCTGGAGCCTGTGGCAGTCATATGTTTGGGTTTGCCACAGCCCAAAAGATATTGCGCGCTGGCTACTTCTAGCCGTCTTTATTTAAAGATTGTATTACGGCAGTCCGAAAATGCCACAACTGCCAGATTTTTGATCGTAAGATGCGCGCTCCACCTGCTCCTCTCCACCCTATAATTGTCGTTGGTCCTTTTGCCAAATGGGGTATCGATTTTATTACATGTAACCCTCACTCAGCCGGGGGGCATGCGTATATCATCCTTGCGGTAGATTATTTTACTAAGTGGGCCGAGGCGATGCCTACATTCGAGGCAGACGGCAAGACAGCTACAATTTTCGTGTTCAATCATATAATTGCTAGGTTTTGTGTCCCGCAAGCGATAATCACTGATCCTGGGCGTCATTTTTGAAACGTTATGATGACCGAACTTACAGGCCAGCTTGGTTTACGTCACGATAGTTCAACCCCTTATTATCCACAAGTGAATGGTCTGGTTGAATCCATCAACAAAGTTTTAGTTATCATGATCTGACGAATCATTGGGATTCATCGGTCGAATTGGCACAACATGCTATTTTTAGCGCTTTGGGCGTACTGAACTTCAGTAAAAACATCAACAGGGTTTACTCCTTTCCAACTAGTCTATGGTTTGGAAGCCGTGTTACCCATTGAATTGGAAATCCCGTCACTGCAAATGGCCATCGAGTTACTTCCAGCCACTTCCAAAGAGGAAAAACGTTTGTTATACTTGGCTCAATTAGATGAGAATCGACGTGAAGCTGCATTGGCGATCGAGACTCACGCAAAATGAATGAAAGCACAGTATGATCGAAATGTGACCCCTCGAAATTTTTCGGAAGGAGATCTATTCTTAGTTTATGATCAAGCTAATGATAAATTAGGCACTGGAAAATTCGTCTCTATGTGGCATGGTCCCTATGTTGTCAAGCGAAAGCTAGCCAAAGGGGCTTATGAATTGGTAGACTTTGATGGGGACTCTTTGGGTAAACCCAGAAATGGCCTTTAGTTGAAGAGGTATTATGCTTAAAAGAATGGGTATGGAGATTTTTAGTTAGGATAGTTTTTTCTTTCTAGCTAGTGTGTTTTAGTTTAAAGAGTGTGGTTAGCTTAGAGAGTGTTTTTCGTCATTATTCCTGCTTATCTTGGTTTTACTCTTGATATTGCAGATGTCGATGCCTCTCCAAACATACATTGGTTTTGCTGATGGTGCTTATCGTAATACACGGAACATCTCTTCCGCAACTTGGGTTATCTATTCGCCCTCTGACGAGTTAGTATCTATGCATGGGGTAAGCCTCGGTCAAACAACGAACAACATTGCCGAGTATAGTGCAGTGATTGAGTTATTATCTGAATCTATTTCATTTGGGATTCGGAGTTTGATAATGAGGTTAGATTCTGAACTCGTTGTATTACAGCTTAATAGAGTGTATGCCATTAGAAATCCAATGCTATTAAGATTATTTTTGAGAGTGCGTCTCTTGGAACGTGAATTTGATTACATTGAATATCAGCATATTCCGAGATCTTTAAATACATTAGCAGATGCAATTGCTTCTCGAATGTTAAATAGACATTTGCAATAATCATACATGTAAATTTAAAACCATTCCATAACATGATTTACAAGATAAGCCGGTAATAGTGATATATATATATATATATATATATATATATATATATATATATATATATATATATATATATATATATATATATATATATATATATATATATATATATATATATATATATATATATATATATATATATATAGGAGTGTGTCAAAAATACATCGTCGTCGATCATAGGTTGAAAAACACCTTATGATCGGCAAAAATGATAAGTACAAAAAACAAAAATGTCACATGTGCCCACAATAGGCGATCATCCTATCACTGGTGATGATCTCTATAAGAGACCACTGCACGGGCCACCTTGCAAAGGAACCTCCTAAAAGGTCCCGGGACTCCAATCACATAGTGCTGAAGTCGACGAGGAATGTCATCTATAGTGGTCTCAGGAATATCTCCTGTCAAGCGCTCGAGATGACACTCCAACTCGGCCAAAACCTCTGTTGATTCGTCCTGTGGGGCTGGCACGGGTGCAATTGGTTGCCTCCTCTCGAAAGGCCGGAGAGCGGTTGCTCGCTGTGGACCCACATCTGCATTTTTAAATTTTTACTATCAGTTTTGAGACGATGGAAAAATAACAAGAAAAATTAAAATAAAAAAAAAATTGTTGAAAAGGATTTTACTTGACTCGTCCCACTGCTCTCCTGGTGGAAGAACCATGTTTGGGTCACCACGAAAATCTATCCCAGCGTAAGGGAAGTCCTGAATGCAAAAGAGCTAGTTTTCCAACCATTGGAAATACTCAGGTTTGAACGGAGCAACCTCTGTCCTCTCGTCCGAGTGACGGGCCATGACTGCGACCCATCACATCAGTTTGGGCTCTCGAGGAAGCCCAGCTCCAATAGTAAGGTGTTGTGGGATCAGCATAGGAACCCTCTCCAGGCTAAAACTCACGACCAAAGCCCCATAACCAAAGGTCTTTAGTCGTCCGTTCTTGGCCCTGGTCAGTTGGCCTTTCACATTGGCCAACACAACATCGCACCAGTTGAAGATGGTGCCTTGAAAGCAATCAACTACCATACGCATCTGGGATCCGGTGGCAATATGTAATGCGGCAGCTCCGCAAAGTCTGGTGACAGTGAATGCAATCACCATGAGCTTAGGACGGGATATCGTCTTTATGTCTATCCCTTTGTCTCTAGCTTAGCTGTTGCAGTACTCTAGCCGGAGGCTATCGACATACTGGCCACCTGGCCTAGTCCCGTGCAGAGTCAAGTCTTTGCCTCTCTTAGGAAAACCAGTCAAGAAATATATGTCCGCCGGCTCGATTTCGAGCTGGTGGCCGCCAATGAAGAAGCACTGCTCCTGTATGCTCCATCTGTCAACCAGCCACTGTAAGAAATCCACCTGAGCCCTCATGCAAGGAATGGCCCAGAATTTGTACAATCCGCATGCCCTCAAAGCATCAAGTGAAGGCTGATGATTCCATGCGGCAGCATCCACGTCCTCATGCTCTCGTTCACGCCAATCTAGCATGATGTACTCTCTGCATCAAATATAAAGATTAATTAAATTGCTAGAAAATATTTTGGTTGGTCCATTTTTGAGAATTTTTGGGTTAAAAACCCTTGCGGCGGGGTACGCACCCTCTGGGTTAGACACAGTGTGTGGGACCGCACTTTGTCTACATGGAAGGTGTGGACCCCGAGCTTTTTCCCAATGGAGAAAAAGTCGGGGTCCGCAGGCCCACAATGGTAAACCTACAGGCCCCCGCGCGCGGGTTTTGCACCTAAAAACCCTCCCAAAAATGAAATTAAGGACTAAAACAAAAAATTAAATGGTCAAAAATGAAGAGTGGGATGATGTGGATTACCTGGAGAAGACAGCGTTCGATTCGACGGTTGGATTTCCCGCAATCTTCACGGGAAGTTTTCTGAGCAAAAGCACTATTTTCTCACCCAAACTCAAATGGTAAAAATGAATTGACAAAGGCCGTTTTTATAAGTTTTTTGAGTAAATAAATTGCAAATTTGTTTATGTTTCACTTTGAAAAGGTATTTTGTGACATTTTTATCCATTTCAAACAGGTATGAGTAATGTTTGTGTTTTTGTGCAGAATAAAGGATTATTCAGGCGAAATCTATCTTTTTCGACGAAAAAACAAGTAGAGTCATCTTTAAGCCCTTTTCTGACTCCTAAAACATGAAAAGATTGCTGAGTTTTTCTTTTAAACTCGTTAAAATGGAACTAAAAGATGGTCTACTTACAGCTCTTTTCCGACTGTAAAAACATGAAAAGATTGCCAGATTTTTGTCGTTTCAAATTCGATATCGGTTATAAAACGACGTGTCATTGATCGCTTTTTTACTTTTTCGGGTCAAAGGCACTAATGACGAAAAGTACTCCTTGGTCGTAAAAGATCAAGCGGTTCTCTCAAGTATTATTTTATACTTTTTCGGGCTTGGGAGACACAAATTTATGAAATAGGTCAACCCTGGAGTCTTCTTAAGTTTTTTCAGACTCTCTAAAATTGAAAAACGCTGAGTTTCTCCTATACTGGACTCATTAAAATTTTACAGTAAAGGACCTGTTCAATTACAAACAGGAATGAACCACTCCTTCTTAGGGTTCGAATTTAAACTAAGTTGGACTCATCCAAAGGATGAGCTTATAATCAATCAAATGTTATCCTCCTCAAGCTTGTCAAAAATAAAGAGGTACTTGCGAGAAATGGTGGGGGAAAAGAGAGAAAATGAGCCTGTTTGTCATACTTTGTAACCACTCTTGAACATGACACTTTTATTCGCCTGGGTTGGGAAATCCTTTACCTAACAGTTGATCAAACCACATTGAAAGTCTTCAGCCGGTTTCTGGGTATTAACTTTGGGTCAATTGTCACCAAGCCATCTGTCGTGTCGTTATGTGTTCAAGAGGTCACTGCCAATAAGCCATTCATTTGCAAAATAGCTGTCATCCATCTTGACCATCCCTGAGTCAGTCCTTGCAACTAAATTTCTTCAACTTGATCTATGATTTCGTGTTGTGGGCTTGCCTACGATGGATCGCTTTCTATCGACATTGACTCATTATCTAGAAAGATGATCTAGAAATCGCCAGTACCTTGAAATCTGCATGCCTCAATGGCAGGTTTCTCGCCTTTGACGACAGTTTACATCATTGACTTTCAATCAAAGGATTCCGTGACATGTTCGACATCAACACATTTATTCGCATCTCATGGATTGTACTGGGTACTTTGAGAGCCATTGACATCACTGGTGGTTTCTCTCACACTTGTTAATAGTTTACATCATTGGCTGGTAATCAAGTGGTTTCTACCATGTTCGACATCAACACATTCATTCGCATGGATAGAATCGTACTGTTTCGGGAAGTAGAAATGAAGACCCTGGATCTAGTTTCCACAATCCAGGCTGCGAGGAATTTTGTATTCATTATATAATGGACTATTCATAAACAGATGGTTGCGCCCATACTGTGTCCACATGAGTCTATACTTGTGACGTTTTACAAGAGCATTCATGTATCGGAGCAGTAGTTAGTTTCTAGTCAGTTTTTATCTGAGTATGGGAATGCCTACCTCAGCGATGATATGATCTCATATATATATCTTGCATTGAATGTTTTTACAGGTTCCAACTGGGTTCTCCACAAGATGATCCTCGAAATGATAAAGTACTTCACTCTTCCTAAATGATAAGAAATCCTCATCTACTATAGACTTCGCACTTTAGGGGGCAATCTGTTACACAAAAATATCGTCACCATGATTATTTGCAGTAAGTATGGGTCTATCATCACTTGTACTATCCTCTTAAGCAAGTCTCAGACCTCAGCTCTTCAAATCAAGCTGTGGAAATGAGAGAAAGCCATTAAAAATCAATGTAACTCTGGTTCCGCAGTTTCTCTCATGGTCACCTGCGGTCCCACACCTTCTGTGTACAAAAACTGTGGACCCGCCCGCTCTGTCCCTAACGGTGTAGGTGCGGACCCCTGTGAAAGTCAAAAGGCGCAAGTTTTATCTTAAAAAACTCACTTTGGGTTAATTCTAGAGGTTTCTAGAAGGAATTTTGACGTGGATTGTTCGCTCTGAGGTGGTTCATGCATCCCAAAAGAGAAGGAGCTAATCCCTTGATGAGAGGAGCTATCCCTTTGAAGGAGGGCTTTATCCCTTTGAAGGAGGACCTAGTAACCTCCCCCCATTACACTATAAATACAGGCATTGGGCTGGTTGCTAAGGAGGTTAGAGGCTGAACATTTTTTAGGGTAAATGCTGGTGAAATCAAGACTTCCTAGTTGAGCTTAAGAGGAGAGATCACACATCTTTTTTGGCTTCATTGGGGAGTGAGTGAAACTTGTCAAAGTAGAGGAGACTTCTTGCTCAACCCTGGGAGGAGCTTGTACAGCGTCAAGGCAAAGGTTGTAAAGTTCTTCTTCTTTTGAATTAATACAATCAAACTCATTTTTCTCAACAAGTATCTTATGTTATTTGTTTCATGGACTCCTTGACTTTCATTTTTATGCAATTGGCTTTTCAGGTGCTATTTAATTTGTTTGCCTTGTTTGTGTTTGCAGATTCACGAAAAGGAGCTCATTTGGATCAAAGGAGCGAGGGCATCCACAAGCTTGCGTTGGACCTAAGGTAGGCCCTAAAAACACTTGTTTGCTATTGTTTATCAAAGCATATTTAGAGAAAGATAGTGTCTGGTCGGTTTGCTTGTCACTAGGTCTTCTTTAGATTCTAGGAAGGTCTATCTTGTCCGCAAGATCGACTTATTCCGTGTGACAAAATTCATTGCTAGTCCACTTATATATTCATAAAATTAACCTTGGAAATTGAAGAAGGTACTCAAACAAACCTCAACCAATCTACGAGTATTAGGATCAATAAATTCTTTAACTATCTAGATAGATTCATTAAGTGGAATTTTAGTAAGGAGTTGAATAATATCAGAACTAACAATCATGTCTTTGGGTTTTACTATTCCATCCTTGATGTTTTCAAACAAAGGGGTTGAATCATTAACAATGGAACCAATTGTATGAATAATGGGTTGGAGTAGAACCCATTGTTTCTCTATCTTTGGGAGACCATTTATTTTAGGATCAATTTCATCATATAGGGATATTTTTCTTTTTTCATCATCAAGAATAGAATCCTTAAGGGCCTTTTAAACATATTTGATGTTTTTGGCTATTGGGTTACCATATAGCCCCTTCTATCTTCCACTACTCTTGAGGTGGTCATAGATCTTATTGATGTAATCATCCTTATTCATCACCATGCATAACACCCTCCTCCCACATCTATCCAAGTAACTAGCCAGTTGGGGTAAACATGTGATGAGAGGCTACTATGATGGGATTAAACCTCCTACATGAACTTATGGAAGTGGAATTGATGGAAGCACAACAAAGATATCTTTTATATCAACAACATCTCTCCCAAGAGCCATCTCAACCACTCAGGTATCATGCCCCTAGGTCCCACATAGTTTTTAGGATATTAAAACTATGGATTCTCCCATGCTATGGGCATGCCAACATCCACATAGCTCTTGATGTTCCCACAAGCATGCATGCCTATGTCTAGGGACTATTTCCAGTAGACCTTTGCTAGAGTCTAAGGAATTTAAGGCACTTTTGAAGCCTAGAATTCCAACCATTGCCTAGAACTTGCTATAACTTCCAGAATCCATTGAACACATGATGAAAAGACTAATAAACTAGAAACTAACTCCGAGACTAGGCCTGACCATCCCCAACCCAGACTGAGAATATGTCAAACACTTGGCATCAATGCAATCTACAGGTGTAAACAACATATTTAAGCATAAGGGTCTCATACTTATCTTAGAATCACTAGGAAGCATTGCTCCCTTATATCATTTTCTGCATTATCATCTGTTAGGTCATAGATACATTGTTTATTCATTTACAAATAGAAACATGAGTAGAGCCATACATAATCACTCTTAGAATACATGCTCATAACAAACAACATAATAACAAAAATACCATGAATACATCAACCATAGAATCCACATATAAACTAGTACATTTACACATGAAAAACCAAGGGAATGAATTTATAATTAATGAATGTAGAAACCAACAGGGGATGGGACTACCACATTCCACCCGACCGTAGATTGGCTGAGCTAAATCTCTCTTCATCCAATCAACCCTGTGCCATATTCCAAGCATGAATGTGTAACTCATAAGCAACCAAAAAGAAGCGAACAAGCATGGATACTACTGGAGTCCTCCGCCTACACTGTGAGGAATTTTAGTGCCTCCTAGTATCACAGGATTTACCATAATCCATGGTCCAATCTAGGGATCACTAGGCCCTACACTGAGACCCACTCTCCAAGCTTTACCGTACATCCCATCCTTGGACTACTAGGCCCAACGAATAAAAATCCACCTCTTTTCTTTACTGCATATCCTGCCATTCATCGACAAGGATTCCTAGGCCCACAGAGGCACACAATCTTTGCTTTACTGCAACCCAAAGTCTGGATCAGTAGTTTCTAGGCCAGTGACTTTACCGTGATCCACATTTTCATTTAGGGACCACTAACCATGTGTTTTTCATTTCAGAGATCTACCTCACTCAGCTTCAAATCCATCTAGCAATCCGGCTCAAATGAAGTATGAGAACTCATCTCATCAAGGCTATCCAAAAATGGAAAGGTTAGGCTAAAAACACTATCACACTTTGAAAAACTAATGCCATGACAGAAAAAACCACATGCAATACCATGCATGCCAAATCTAGCAAGAAAATCACACATGCAAATCAATACCTACAACGAATCATGTTCTATCTACTTGATCCTACTCTTCTTTGCTTGCTCATTCGTTCCTCTTTCCTTCTTTTCCTTTCTTGTTCCAATGCCAATGTGCTTCAAGAAAAATCTAAGTGTCCAAGAGTGAGTGAGAGAGAGATAGAATAATGAGAGAGCTCCAAAACTGAGCTGACACAAAGCTACACTGACCAAGCCTGCCCCCTAATCCTCAGAAACCTTTTTATCAATGAGGCCTCTACTTTCTTCATTTTCAATTATTTTCCTTCATTTTCTTCTTCACATGCAACCTGTGACCTTTCACCTTCCTTTTCTCCTAATTTATGTTATTTTCATAACTAAATGTGCCAAAATTCCTTTTTGCCTTTCCAAAGCTTTTGCCATTGCCTTTACCAATTTCCTTTGGCCATAATAACTGAATGAATACCCACAATTGAATGTTTTTCCCACCATTCAGCTTGGAATATGGGTCTAATCAATCGTGGTCTTTTATAATTTTACATGGAGTTTTAGCCAGGCCTGTTACAAAACCCTCCCCCTTGGGGGAACACTATCCTCGGTGTTTAATGACACCTATAACCAACAAGAATGCTGAAAACAAAATGTATTGTTCATGGAGCTTTATAACACAACCCTTTGCAGTATTTACAATGACCATCTACTAAACATGACAACATATTATTTACTAGAGCTTTATAACACATATTATTATCGCATTTACAATAATAACCACATATACACCGATATGCACTTACTTCACCCCGCAACTAATCACACTCTCTGTGGAGCTTTATAAATCCAACTCCATACGATACTTACAATAATACACACATATGCACATTTTCTCAACCCACCAATAAAAGGATATGATGCCTACATCTGCAACAAAGTAATCTATAGGCTCACACCTCCACCATCAAAGTAGTACCAGGATTCACCTCCTTCCTAGGAAGTCTAGAATCTATTGCAAGGTTAAATTTGCATCCAATGTCCAATGCTATAATCCTATGCCACTTGTCCTCTCAGTGAACAACTACAGACTCATTGTTCCAGGGAACACTCCCAATGCACATATGAGTCCATCTAGCAATGCTAATGACAAAAAAATACATCCCCGACCTTCCCTTATCTGCTACACAGTCCCTGGGGAAATCCAGTCACCCCCTTCCATGCAATCACACACCTTCCAAGTTCCACTAACACCCCCATCTTGGGTAGCCCATCCCTTGGTAAGGATTCCTCGCATTGTAAGATACAAAAGCGAAGGCATATCCCTCCCTCAAACAATCATGCCAATCATAGCATGCTCATGGAAATCAATGGACACTATTGACTACCAATCTCCCATAATGAACCTGTTCCTAAATACTTTACCAACATACTACTACATTTTCCAGCTCCTTTTGTTGTTGCAAATTCTTGCAATCAATTTCAACCACCCAATTGGGCATGTTCACGCACTCCTGTACCAAGCATATAATTTTCATTAGATTTAAAATAAATTGAAATAAATTCACATCATACCTCATTGGTAGCTTATCAATAAGGTACACTTGCAATCTTGTTTACTTCCTATCACAACAAGTCAAACTAGCATCTTTGACCAAATCAACATGTATAAAATATCACATCAGGTTAGCTCAAAACACAACCATCATAGATCAAAATCATGAATCACATGCGATGATCATAAAATAGAATCATAGAACACATGTAATCATCATAGACCAGTAATCATATGTATAATAAACCTGAAATAAAATGTTCATACTTATCCTTTAGTCAATCCTTAGCTTCTACCTTTGTCCTTATTTCGTACACACACCGGACCGGTTGCCACACACGACAAACTTAGTGCCTTCTCCTCAACCATGTGAACATACACAATGTGCATCATACACATACAACCACACATGACTTACAACACCATGCAATACATGCACCTACACCTAACATACAACACATACACCTACCGCAATGTACAACATAATACAATACATACTCCTACATCTTCTTTACACCACAACACAATACATACACTTACAACTGATGTACAACACCACACAATACCTGTACCTAGACCTTTTGTTCAATACAACGTAATACATGTACTACATAGAGTACAACACAACGAGTACACATGTCATGATACGACAACTACATGATGCACATACATAACACCACATGTACACATCACAACACATATGGCATGCACATAATACAACATGTACACTAGTACCACATGTACAACATGTACACGATACCACCTATTCATAACACCACTTGTACAAAGTGTACACAACATCACATGTACACCACACCACTTGCACAATGTGTACACAATGTCACATGTACATCACACCACTTGTACAACGTTTACACAATACCAGACATACACATCACCACATGCACGACATGTATATGGCACAACATGTACACAACACCATATGCATGACATGTATAGAGCACTACTTGTACACAACACCACATGCTCACAACACCACTTGTACATTCATGCACACAACACCATATGTACATAGCACCACATGTACAAGATTCATACAACACCATATGTACATAGCACTACATACACAACATGTACCTAGTACACTATGTACACAACACTGCATATCCAACCTACGCAAAAAACCACATGCACACAACACTGCATATCCATCATCCACACAATACAATATATACACAACACCGCATATCCAACATGTACATAACACCATCTATACCCAACACTACATATCTAATATTCACACAACACTATCTATACCACCTTGTACATAACGTTACATAAACAACATGTACACACACTATGCATACACAACACCACATGTGCATAACATCATAGATGGAAGATGTACAACATATACAACATATGCACAACAATAGCACCCCACATCCAAAACCACATTGTCTTTACCAAGCAACCTTGCTTCCAGTGTCTTATCCATGCTTGTCTAAACATGCCGTAGACCACACTACTTTCATTTCGCTAATGTATCCCTCAGAGTTACCTGTCATAACATAAACATAGGAATAATACAAGCATACAATATCAATTCATATCCACACGATACTGACCTCGTATATTTGTCATGATTTCTCTCCCCACTTGATTCCCCATAAGACCGGGAACCTCGTCATGCCACTCACATGCATAAGGAATCATTCCTCCACAAGAATTATACCTGAAAACCCTCTCAGACAGTGTCATAGATACATAGATACATATACATAAACATTATCATAAAACAATAATGATATAGTCAGAAAACAGCATACATACATACATATGTACATATAAACATTAGCATAATCATGATGATAACATAATTACTAGATGGTGTAAGGTCAAGCTTAAGAGAACTCCCTTTATCTATGCACACCATGCAAAAAAATGAGAAAAATCATTCCGAACATAGCTAAGGGATATGATGGCTTAAATCCATTCACCTTACCTTTTCTAGTTACCTTTCTCATGTTTGTACTTGACCGTCCATTCACCACAATGGACCCAACCAGTCCAACTGACTGTCATAGTTTTACCTTCTCCTGCACTTACTCATGCACCGAGCTCCATCCATGTCTTACATTACACATGGGGTACCACACAACACTCCTTAAGCTCAATTAACTTCCCTCCTTCCCAACCAATTCTAGAGACACTCAATACATAAAAGGAAAGAATAGAAACAAACAAGAAGAAGACCATGGAAAATCAATAACAATATGACACCACAAAAAAGTGGTATGGCAATACAATAGACATAAACAAATATGTATTCAAGAACAAAAAATAAAAAAATATCAAAAGAAAAAGACTAAAAATTAACACCATGACTCAATCCCCATAGTTCCCAGTGCTTCCAAGGAAAAGCTAAACCTAAGCCATCTTCAAAATTTCATGGCAGTTGCCTTACCATGCAATCCCCTGCATCATATTTCCATAAACACATAATTGTCAGTGCATAAATAAACATAACAATACACCATTTACCTTATCTTGTTATGTTAAGCATGATCCCTTGTAGTTGAACACATCTGTACCATGTCTCAAGGGACTCCAATCCCTTTGACAGATCTAGCTATGACTAGACACCAACTCTTATACCTATCAAATACATGTCCATGAATATATCACACACCCATATAATGTCAGACTGAATCAAGGTCCAGAAGACTTCCGGTATGCAAAGAACTCATTCATTTAGAATTAGGGTCTCCAAACATAGCCAAAGGAATTCTTACCCACTTCCTTTCTTTTACTCGTTTTAGTTGTTACCTTGTCATGATAATACCAAGCATGTTTCCCACAAATGCTTGCACATGTCAACAACATGTCCCAAATATCAAGACAATCATATCTATCAATTTGAAATCAAAATTTACTAAGACTAACAATCATGTCATAATCCATATCCAACTTATAGCCATTATACACTGTTTGGGCCTAAATCTACCTCAGGCTGAGAAAGGCAGAATCTAGGGTAACATCAAACCACGCTTAACCTAGTAGCTAGCCCTACCAGGTCAAGAGAGGGCTCTCTCCTTGTCAATATTAGGAAAATATGGCCAATAAAGCTTGAGATGACTAATGCGAAGACTGATTTTAGGCTAGGTATATGCTCAGAGGAGTTTGATTGAATTTAATTTTGGTTTGCTGGCTCAAATGTGAAAGGCAAATTTGGGTCCGGGGAATGGACACAGTCTTGCAGAGGCCTCTATGGGGAAAGGTAGGAAAATGGTTTAGTACTTCAAATTGATTGAGATGGAGAGGGCATGAAAGTCTCAGGGATCCTCTTCAAACAGCTGAAAACATAAATAACTAAACAAACCCTAGGTAGAGCACTACAACATCAATGAATTCTACTTTTATCATTGTCTTATTTAGTTAAGATGAATAGAGAGAAATGATGGCATACATAAACACATGCAAACTTGCATTACAGAAGGAAAAACAATACGAAATCAAGTTTCCACAAGAATCCCACGAACTGCTGCAAACCCTAGTTTATTCCTTTGCCAAACCGTAGAGATGAATGTACAATAATGCTCAAAGCATTAACAAGAGTCCAAACTTTACAAATGACTAAAAAACTACTAGATATAGGTAAAAAACAACTCATGCTAGGATTTAGGGGTCGAATTCATGATTTTAGGAGCTGTTTCAACAAGATCTAAACTAAAAACTAAAAAATAGGCAGTGGAACAACTTGCTTCTAAAACCTAGGAAACTGATTCATTCAGTTCAAAACTACCTTTTCATGATGTATCTACCTCCATGAGTGAATTTTTAACATTTTTACATCAAAGTCCATCAAGTTTCATCAAATTACATCATGAGTTTGACCATGAGAGAGAGAAAAGTCAAATTGAGGAACAACTAGGCAAAAACAAACTTTTTTGGGCAAAAAAGTCAATTTTCCATCCTGTCTGTCGCGCCTCTGTCCCTGTGTGCCGCGCCTTCTTGAAGCTGATTTTGGAGGCCTTCCCATGCACCAAATTTTCTCCAAGTGAGCTTGTTGGAAAGGTTTGTCTATCTACTTTCCAAAAAAGGTGTAATTTCTGAATTTGGTGTCCATTTGCCCCTCCAAAAGTGAGTTCTCCCAACACTGCTTCCTATGTGGCCAAAAAGGGGCAGAAAGGTTATTTTTGAGGTGTTTTTGACCCTTTTGGAAGCTCAAAACTTCAAAAAATTTCTTTTCCATTTGTGGACATTCATATTTTTTCCTGAGGAATCCAAAAATGTTGAGTTTTCCTCCAAAGGAGGTCCCTAGTAAAAGTGTGCGCTAGGTGGCACGACGCACCAGGCAAAAAAATTTGTGTTTTTCTCCAAAAATTCAAAATTGATAAAAAGTATCCCAAATTTCTTGAAATTTGGGCTGAGTGTCTTGCATCAACTTCTATGTTGGGCTAAGGAAGCCTCAACCAAAATTTTGAGCTTGTCTTGCTCTTTCCTCTTCCTCAAAGCTTTCCTCAACTTGGCCTTCAAAGTCCTAATTCTCGCTTTGCAAACTTTGTTTCTCACCAAATAGTGATAGGCCATGTGCCTCAACATCTTTTTCTCTTTGTTGGCCTTCTCCAACATCTTTTCCAAGTGCATGTTTTCCCTCTCAAGCCAAGATTCACGATCAGCTTCAATTTCTTGCTCAAGTGGTGTCAACTTGACTTTCCTCCTCTTGGCAGCTTGCCGGTTTTCTCTTATGTTTTGGAGCTCCATGATAGTTTGCTGGTCCTCTAACTGTTTGTTTTCTTTCTTGTTTGTCATCTATATCATCCTCATGCATCTTCTCTTTGCCTTTTCTTTGCTTCTTATCATAGTCATATTCACTGTCTCTTTCCATTGTTTTCCCTTGATTTTGAAAAATGTGATTATATATGAATGGTTTGTGGATAATAGTATGGAATAGGATGGAGGAATGGAATGGGCAGAGTGTATGGGGAAGGGAGTGTGGAAATGTATGTATGAACAGGGTTTATGGATGTGAGTAGGGTTTATGGAGTGAGTAGGATAAGTGTGTATGGTTTTTAGTTTTGGGGATAGGGGAATATTTGAATGTGAATGAAAGAGGGAAGCGGGAAATGAGATGAGTGAAATGTAGTGAAGTGGAATGTAACTGATGCAAGGGGAGCAAACATCAACAATGACAACTTTGAAACCCTAGACAGTTTTTTGAATGTGAATATGCAACAAACTAGGGTTTTCCTTTTCACCTATTTACACACCATGAATGATGATCAAAACTTTTGCAATGGCACTATGGAATGCTTCACTTACTTGTGAATGAAGATTGCACAAATTTGGAGCTTGGCAAAATGATTTGAGTGAAATTTGGGCTAAGAAGCTAGGTGCACCACGTCACTACCCAGGTGTGCCACGCTCAGTAGGTGTGCCGTGCCTGTTCAACTTGTAGTGTAAAACTTGCACCAAGTGCATCGTGCCAGCTAACAGGTGCATCGCGCCAGCTGACAGGTGCATCGCGCCAGCTGACAGGTGCGTCATGATTTTTGTAGGACACTTTTGGAGGCCTTCCTAGTGTCAAAATCGGGTGTTGAATAGCGCGCTGGAAATATTATTGAGTCCTCTTTCCAGCACAACTTGAATTTTTCAATTTGGAGTTCATTTTCCCTATCAAAAGTGAAATCTCCAAAGACTAGTCAAAATGTGCAAAATGAGACTACCTAAAGGCAGAGTGTTGTTGCAGTCAACTTTTGAAGGTCTTTCTCAAACCCACATTGAACTCATGATAGCTCATTAGAAATCTCGTTGTATCTACCTATCATTTGACTCATCAAGCAAGTCATTTGGCTAACCAAGCTAGGAGAAATCTTGATTTTACCAAAGGTCACTTTAGAGGTGCATCAATTCTCCTGAAGCAACTATATTTTTGACAGTTCTCTAAAAACGTGACACCTGTGTAAAAATTTAAGGATTTTTTTATTCCCTGGCCTAGTGTGGACAAAAGCCTCTCTTAGTTTCTCAAATGCATGTTTTCTTGCTCAGAAACATCATTGGATTAAAACCTATCCTGATGTGTGGAACAGGGGATTTGTCGAAATGAAGTGAAATGAAGGGGATAAGGGGCTTCCAAATTCTTAAGAAAATTTTGGGAAGTAGGGAGGGATGTTGGGAAGTAGGGGAAAGTAGAATATCAAATATTGAGTGAGGGGAAGGGGTCCAAACGGGCAAAACACAGGCCTAGCCTAGAAAATTCTCAAATTGTATCAAGAAACTAGGCTTTGTGTGAAAATGAGGAATTTGCGGGATATCAATGATGGGAAGTGTTTAATAAGGTACATTAAGGATAGAGGAAGGTGTATGAACATCAAGATACAAGTTTTGTTGATGATTTGAACATCCAAGAGAAATTACCTTCAAAACCCTAGGAGAGGGAAATGAACCTTACCTAGGCACAACTGAAGCATGAACAAGGTGTAAAATGACCCATTGGAACTTGACATGATGATGAAAACCCTCAAAATGATGATACACTCGGCTGAATGGTGACATGGACTGACATTTGGAAAACTTTGAAAGGAGTGAAAACAAACCCTAGACCTAATACCTAGTGACCAGATTTTGCTTGAAGACTCACTGAAATGACAAAATTTGACTTTGACACCTTAAAATCACTTTGTAAGAGCATGTTTGATCACTGGAGGAAGGTTTCAAAGACTGACACTAACATTGGCTCCAATGGGGATGGTAGCTCCTTGGAGATGCGAAGAACCACAGGTCTTTGGGAGAGCAGACAAGTGCCTTCATCCATTGGGCAATGGAGTCAATAACTTTAAAACACCCAAAAACCAATTACTATGAAACTTTGACTCAAGACTCATAGTTGAACTGACTAATTCAAAACTGAAACAAGACTCTCAGAAGCTAAAACTAGACACTCAGCTGAAACTATCTTTAACTTTACTGAAACAAAAAATGACTCAAGGCTAAAACACAACTGACAAACTAGAAAATATGCTCAAAATGGAGCTTATTCAATACAACCTACTCTAGTTGTTCCATTCAACACCTGATAAAGTGAAATGAGACAACCAATGCAACCACATAAGAATTATGGCTGCTGTTTTTATTCTCCACAAGTGTTTGCTTATGAACAACAACAGAGAACTACTGAAAGGCAACTCCCATGAAAACTTGTAAACATATCCATTGAATAATATGGATTCTCTATCTGACTCCAAAAACACTACATAAGGATCTTGAAATTTATGCACACTGGGACTTATCTCATCCAATGGATTACTTTTCTTCTCCTCATACCATGAATACAAACTTTCATCTAAGCTTTGCGATGAGACTCCTGCTGAAAGTGACAAAGAAACTAGCTACCAGATCAAGTTTGTATCAATACTTGTTTCAATCTCACAGTTAGCAAGTGGAGAAGGACTTTGACTGCAGACATCATCCAACACATCAACTATTGGATCGTGAAAAACTTGAAAAGATTGCTCCAACCCATTTTCTATTGTTTCCGATGAGATTACATGATTTCCTATAGGCTGCTCAATTGAAGATATACTATGCAATTTTCCCTTTAGAAACTGAAATGATTCAAAACAAAAAGGTATGGAATGATCTTGCATCATTTGATCATATGGTCCAGTTTCCAAATCTTCATCTGCAGCTTGACAATCAATGGCATTTGGGGGCTGAAAATCTGGATATGAGAAGTCTTGAACAAGGATTTCATTGCTCTCAAGATTGTCCAAATCAAGACTTGTCGATAGTTGATTTCTGATTGCATGAAAGTTTTCTAGGACGAACTAAAATGAAGCAAAACAAAAAGGCAGATATCCTTCACTTACTTCAAAATTTGCTGCACTTTCCTCATCATTTCCATAGCTGATATGTGATGGCTGAACATTGTATTCAAACTACTGAAAATGAACTTCCTCCTTCCAGAAACTAGATGTTGATTTGTCTACAAGATTAGCTTCTGTTTGGAGAACATAATCATCATCATACTGATCAAACTGAGTCAAATCGTTAGTAAAAAATACATCATCAAGCATACATGTCATATCAACAGATCTCTCTTCTCTAAGATGATCTATAAAAAAATCATTATCAGATCTATGACAACTAGGATAAGAAAGAAGATGTTTTGGATCAGCAACTTGTTCTTCTTCAATTAGCAAGCCATGGGCTTGAACATTATACTCATTCCTTGTGATGATCCTTTACATCATCTCTTCCACTGCACTTACCAAAATGTCAAGCTTTACCTCTAGAGATGTCGATTCCTCTGGATCTATGTTTTTCATCTCTTCTTCCTTCAAATTTGCCCTTTGGATCAGCAAATGAGCCTCTACATCTACTGCACTGTTCTTCATCTCTTCAAGTGTTGCAAGATTCCTTTCTCTCAGCTGAAACTCCATTTCCAGATCAAAGGCTTCCGGGTAGTGCAAGAGAGCGGATCTAGGAGGTGGTCTTATATTAACTGCAATCGAAAAATAGACTTGGTTAAATCTGGCAGAAAACTGTTGTATTGTCTCCCCTGGCAATCTTTTCAGCTGGTTATACTCTTCTATAATCAAGAAAGGGTTTTGTCTGATCATCCACTTGTCGAGGAAAACATTGACGAACTGCTATAAATCCGAGATGCTCACATCAGGCAAGGTTTTGAACCAACTCTTGACCTTGCCTTGCAAAGAAAGAGCAAAAAGCCTAATACTGACATCTTCTTCATCAACTTCAAAAAGGTCAAGAAAGGACTCAAAATTCAATACATGTCTTTCAACAGTGATATTGTCGCGTTCACCATCAAATATAGGTAGATATAGATGATGATGTTTAGGGAATTCATGGGATATAGGAGGTAAAATCAGAGGCTTGTATCGATATGGAATTTTACAAGGTATAGGGGTATGTACAGAAAGTATAGAATCAGTCTTGGTCTCTTGAGGCTCATCAGTTTGAAGACGGTCATCACAAGATTTGGGAAAAGGGTCTTGATCAAGCTCAAAGACATGGAAATCTTTGGTATTCACAATCTTCAAAGGGAAGGAATCAAATGCAGGCTGAGGATCTTTTCTCAAATACAATATACTTTCAAAGCCTTCTTGACATTCTCGAGAAAAGAGAAGAAATAATTTATGACAGAGAACAAAATGTCTTGGATGAAATTCCAACTTGAATACCTGATCTTTCAATATTGTCCTTTCATGTTTCTACTGGTCAGGTTCATCCTCCAGTGGAGTCCTTGGATATGAACTCGAAATTGATTTAGAGTCGCCAAGTGATGATTTCAGCCTTGCAGTGTCTAATCATTGTTCACCATCAACAATCAAATCTAAACTTGATTACATTTTGCTGATGAAACTAGATGTTCAGTTCATAAACTAAACTAGAGATTCACTGAAGCAGCATTCATCTACTATGCACTTACAGAGCAAGAGCAGTTCAAAGGCTACCTGGCTAACTTCAGGCTTCGTCTGTAGTTTATAAAGAAAACAACAATAATAAACAAACAAAATTTTCTTCCCCAGTATGGTCACCAATATGTTAGGGCCTAAATCTACCTCAGGCTAAGAAAGGCAGAATCTATGGTAACATCAAACCATGCTTAACTTGGTAGCTAACCCTACCAGGTCGGGAGAGGGCTCTCTCCTTGTCAATCTTAGGAAAATATGGAAAATAAAGCTTGAGATGACTAATGTGAAGACTTATTTTAGGCTAGGTATATGCTCAGAGCAGTTTGATTGAATTTAATTTTGGTTTGCTGGCTCAAATGTGAAAGGCAGATTTGGGTCTAGGGAATGGACAAAGTCTTGCAGAGGTTTGCATGGGGCGAGGTAGGAAAATGGTTTAGTACATCAAATTGAGTGAGATGGAGAGCTTTTAGATTGGTGAGGAGTTGGAGAGGGCATGAAAATCAAGGGGATCCTCTTCAAACAGCTGAAAACATAAATAACTAAACAAACCCTAGGTAGAGCACTGCAACATCAATGAATTCTACCTTTATTCTTGTTTCATTTAGTTAAGATGAATAGAGAGAAATGATGGAATACATAAACACATGTAAATTTTCATTACAGAAGTAAAAACAATATGAAATCAAGTTTCCACAAGAATCCCACAAAGTGCTGCAAACCCTGGTCTATTCCTTTGCCAAATCGCAGAGATGAATGTACAATAATGCTCAAAGCATTCACAAGAGTCCAACCTTTACAAATGACTGGAAAACTACTAGATATAGGCAAAAAACAACTCATGCTAGGCTTTAAGGGTCGAATTCATGAGTTTAGTAGCCGTTTCAACAAGATCTAAACTAAGAACTGAAAAATAGGCAGTGGAACAACTTGCCTCTAATACCTAGGACACTGATTCATTCAGTTCAAAACTACCTTTTCATGATGTATCTATCTCCATGAGTGAATTTTTAACATCTTTACATCAAATTCCATCAAGTTTCATCAAATTACATCATGATTTTGACCATGAGAGAGAGAAAAGTCAAACTGAGAAACAACTAGGCGAAAACAGATTTTTTTGGTCAAAAAAGTCAATTTTCCATCCTGTGCGCCGCGCCTCTATCCCTGTGCGCTGCACTAGCTAATTTTGGAGGCCTTACCATGCACCAAATTTGCTGAAAGTAGGATTTTTCGAAAGGCCTATATGTATACTTTCCAGCACAGGTGGAATTTTAGAATTTGGTGTCCATTTATCCCTCCAAAAGTGAGTTCTACCAACACTGCTTCTTGTGTGTCAAAAAAGGGGTAGAAAGGGCATTTTTGAGGTGTTTTTGACCCTTTTGGAAGCTCATAACTTTACAAAATTTCTTTTCCATTTGTGGGAATTCATATTTTTTCCCGAGGAATCAAAAAATGTTGATTTTTCCTACAAAGGAGGTCCCTAGCAAAGGCGCGCGCCAAGTGGCGCAGCACACCAGGCAGAAAAATCTGTGTTTTGCTCCAAAAATTCAAAATTGACAAAAAGTATCCCAAATTTCTTGAAATTTGGGTTGAGTGTCCTGCATCAAGTGCTATTTTGGGCTAAGGAATCCTCAACCAAAATTTTGAGCTTGTCTTGTTCTTTCCTCTTCCTCAAAGCTTTCCTCAACTTGGCCTTCAAAGTCCAAATTCTCGCTTTGCAAACTTTGTTTCTCGCCAAATAGTGATGGGCCATGTGCCTCAACATATTTTTCTCTTTGTTAGACTTCTCTAGCATCTTTTCCAAGTGCATTTTTTCCCTCTCAAGCCAAGATTCATGATTATCTTCAATTTCTTGCTCAAGTGGTGTCAACTTGACTTTCCTCCTCTTGGCAGCTTACTGGTTTTCTCTTATGTTTTGGACCTCCATGATAGTTTGTTGGTCCTCTAACTATTTGTTTTCTTTCTTGTTTTTCATCTATATCATCCTCATGCATCGTCTCTTTGCCTTTGCTTTGCTGCTTATAATAGTCATATTTACTCTCTCTTTCCATTGTTTTCCATTGATTTTGAAAAATATGATTATATATGAATGGTTTGTGGATAATAGTATGGAATTGGATGGAGGAATGGAATGGGCAGAGTGTATGGGGAAGGGAGTGTGGAAATGTATGTATGAACAAGGTTTAGGGAGTGAGTAGGATAAGTGTGTAGGGTTTTTAGTTTTGGGGATAGGGGAATAGATGAATGTGAATGAAAGAGGGAAGGGGGAAATGAGATGAGTGAAATGTAGTGAAGGGGAATGTAACTGATGCAACAAGCTAGGGTTTTCCTTTTCATCTATTTACACACATTGAATGATGATCAAAACTTTTGCAATGGCACTATGGAATACTTCACTTACCTGTTGAATGAAGATTGCACAAAATTGGAGCATGGAAAAATGATTTGAGTGAAATTTGGGCTAAGCAGACAGGGGCACAGTGCCACTACCTAGGTGCACCACGCTCAATAGGTGCACTGCGCCCATTCAAATTGCAGTGTAAAACCTGCACCAGGTGCGCCGCGCTCAACAGGTGCACCACGCCAGCTAACAGGTACATTGAACTTTTTTCAAGACACTTTTGGAGGCCTTCCCGATCTCCAAATTAGGAACAATATAGCTCGTTGTAAATATTATTGAGTCTAATTTCCAAAAAAACTTTAATTTTTCAATTTGGAGTTCATTTTCCCTGTCAAATGTCAAATCTCCCAAGACTGGTCAAAATGTGCAAAATGAGGCTGCCTAAAGGTAGAGTGTTGTTGCAGTCAACTTTTGAAGGTGTTCCGCAACCCAAAATTGAGCTCAGGATATCTCATTGGAGATATATTTGTGTCTAGTTATCATTTGACTCATCCAGAAAGTCATTTGGCCAACCAAGCTAGGAGAAATCATGATTTTACCAAGGTCACTTCAGAGGTGCATCAATTCTCCTGAGGCAACTGTATTTTTGACATTTCTCTAAAACCATGACACTTGTGTAAAAAGTAAAGGAGGTTTTCCTTCCCTGGCCTATTTTGGACAAAACGCTCTCTCAGTTTTCCGAAATTCATCTTTCCTTGCTCAGAAACATCATTGGAGTAAAACCTATCCCGATGTGTGGAACAGGGGATTTGTCAAAATGAAGTGAAATGAGGGGGATAAGGGGATTTTAAATTCTTAAGAAAATTTTTGCAAGTAGGAAGGGATGTTAGGAAGTAGGGGAAAGTGGAATTTCAAATATTGAGTAAGGGGAAGGGGTCCAAAAGGGCAAAACACAGGCCTGGTTTAGAAAATTCTCAAATTGTAGCAAGAAATTAGGGTTTGTCCGAAAATGAGGAATTTGCGGGATATCAATGATGGGAAGTGTTTAATAAGGTACATTAAGGATAGGGGAAGGTGTATGAACATTAGGATACAAGTTTTGTTGATGATTTGACCATCCAAGAGAAATTACCTTCAAAACCCTAGGAGAGGGAAATGAACCTTACCTAGGCACAACTAAAGCATGAACAAGGTGTAAAATGACCCATTGGAACCTGACATGATGATGACAACCCTATGAATGATGATACACTCAGTTGAATGGAGACATGGACCGAAATTTGGACAACTTTGAAGGGAGTGAAAACAAACCCTAGACCTAATACCTAGTGACCAAATTTTGCTTGAAGATTCACTGAAATGACAAAATTTGACCTTGACACCTTAAAATCACTTTGTAAGAGCATGTTTGATCACTGGAAGAAGGTTTCAAAAACTGACACTAACATACACAATGCTACAACTATCAACTACTAAACTCAAGTACATATCAACTATCTCAACACATATGTGTTAGTACAATAATATTACAACAAGATCATTTGAACACATACTCATATCATTCAAGTAATAAAACATTCAGACAATAGGTAGAAGACATAATAGACACCAAGTGCTCAACACCAAATAATCAACCTAATCAACCATTCAAGCGCAAAGTAGACGACATAAGCAAGCTTATGCCTTAATGTACCTCAGAAGAGGTTATCTTATCTACATAATAAATTCATATTAGCATGATATAATTTTACGACATATCAACTTAAACAAAAATAAGGTCATGATATCCATAATAGCCACTAACTAACATGTTCACATCATAAACTAATAAACAATTATCATTCATACATAATAATCACATCTGCAGAGTCAGTCTAGATTAGTACAACACAATGTCACAAATAAGTCATCTCATAACTAAATGTCATAACCCTAACCATCTGCATAGGCCAATCCAATTACTATGATACATATAACATCAAGATCTTAATTCACTAACCATAATCATCAAGTTACTAGCCTATAACAACAACACTTTATATAGCATGCTCATCCACAACATATAACCTAATCATCAAGCTAAATATCATATAACAACAAAATGTTAACCCAATAACATACTCATCATCGACATATAATGTAATCATCAAGTTATCTAACATAAAACAACAATAGAAATGCATACAACCATAAGTTACTATCATTGATGACTACTCAACACATGAGCATATGACTACACTTAATCAACTAGCATCTATTATGTATGTAACCATAACATCAATAGAATGAAAGGCATACACATAACCATGATGCATATTACAATTCTTAACATACATACCTGCATGGCCAACATACTAACCTGTATGATGAAATGATCTTGCCTCAACGTGCAATGTTACAACTTCACTTTGATGGTCTACGTATCTTGATTTATCTCATCCAACCCATTACCATCATAATTTACTAATAGTATCATGATGACCTAATTTCAAAAAATGACCTCACAATTCATGCCCGACCTACCATACGCGCATAACCATAACTATGAAAATGCATGCATAACAACATATAGAGACCAACATGCATAAAAAATTCATATACAACCATACACTCATGATGACACATCCCAAAACAATGCCATCAACCTTCACATAGTAACATGGCTATGACCATGATCAACAACATGAAAATGCAACAATAAAATGGACTATAAGCATAGAAAACACATATGCAACTGACATGAATGCATGACCAACACAGACAACCCATCTAGTCCGAGGGGTGAACCATGCTCTGATACCACTCCATAACACCCTCCTCCCACATCTACCCATGTAATTGACCAACAGGGGTAAACATGTGACAAGACACTACTATGATGGGATTAAACCTCCTATTTGACCTTAAGGAAGTGGAATTGATAGAAACACATCAAACATACGTTCCACATCAGCAACAACACTCTATGGAGCCATCCCAACCACTCAAGTATCATGCCCCTAGGCCCCACTAAGTTTTTTAGCTATTAAACCTTTGGACATTCCCACGCTATGGGCATGCATCATCACTGTTAGAATACATGATCATCACCAACAACATAATAACAGAAATACAATGCATACATCCGCAATAGAATCTAGATATAAACCAATACATTTACACATGAAAAACAAAGAGAATGAATTTCTCATTAATGAATGTAGAAACCAACAGGAGATGGGACTACCACATTCCACCCGGTTGTTGATTGGTTGAGCCAAATCACTCTTCAGCCAATCACCCCCACCATATTCCAAGCACGAATATGGGACTCATAACAAACCAAAAAGAGCCAAACAAGCATGGATGCTACCGAAGTTGTCCACCTTCACTGTGAGGAATTTTAGTGCCTCCTGTAGAGCATTGGAAAGGTATGTTTTAACGAATAACTTAGTGGTGTTTCAAGCAATAGTTGTAACCTTTTCTTTGTTATAAAATAGGGAGAATGTAACGAGAATGAGCACGAATGACCCAATCACTAATAGTTATCTTCTCTATGCAGGTAAAGACAAAAGTGGGAAAGCGCGGTGCAAAACGAGAATTCCATGAGGAGATAACGGCTGTCCCTCCAAAACCAAATAAAATCCAGACCAGGGCGAGTAAATCAAGGCAGATCAATCCGGGACGAGATGAAGGACTGTCAGTTCGGAAGGCTAGGCAGAGAAAAGAGAGGAGTTAACAGTTTAACAGATCCCTCAGGATCTTTGATCCTGAGGGATCGTTACTTTCAATTATTTTGTTGTATAGTTAACTCCGCTATTACTTGTATAAAAAGGGACAGCATCGAAGACTTAAGGGACTTTTGATTATCTTGTATCTTTACTTTTCGTTTACAGACTTCACAGTTGGCTAAACTCAGACTATCGAGTCTCTTTGAGACTTAGTTTTGCTGTACTATCATTGATGCATTAATATAATATATTTGGTGTTACTTTCTCCTTGCATCTGAAGTAAGTTACGGTGGTGTGCCATTGGAAGCTAAGGGCCCGGCTCCAACGGACACTGGCTGATTGTATCATTTACAGTTTGGCTTTGTGCGGTTTGTTTATTGTTTTTAATAATCTGATATACTTACATGCTGTTCCATACTTGTTCATCAGTAGTTTTCCTTTTGTAAATCTTTGTAACAAGTTTACATCATATTTCCAGAATTGATCACATAACATTGTTCTGAGCTGTTCACTTCTGTTACAGAATTTATAAGTGGAATGTTTTAGCTACATATGGATGGAGTGATGATCATAAGAAGATGGAATTAATGTCATGTGTGGACTACTAGTGATTATTTCAGATTATGTGTATATATGATTGACGTTTCCTGTTCATGGTGATTTGCTGTTCCATTTGATTAAGCTGTCTACTTGTACAAAAGGTTGCTCTTTCTTTGTATAGAATTGAGAGTGTTGAACTCGCGAGATTTAGTTTCTTTACTGCCGTTCCTTTTACTGCTGTTCCATTTCTGAATTGCCGTTCCATTCTGCTTTCTTGCTGTTCCTTTTTACTTGCATTCATTGGTTTGGTGTGAGAGGAGGATCAAGGCTGTCGTGAGACACAACAGACGCTATTATGCTCCCAGATCCATGATCCATACTCTAATTCCTTTTCCTTCATCAGTTTCTAGAGGGATGGGTTATTGCTTCCGTACCCTTGACTGATAAAATTGCCGTGTGTGATTCCTTTATGCAAAAGTAATTTAGCCATAGCTTAGCATCCGTTTACTCTTGTATTTCTTAGACCTATACTACTAAGCATTACTCTGACAAATAGCCTCAAATTGAGATACCCTTTACAATAACAAAACGCTCCCGGATTGACTTGTAATGTGAGATAACTAGAGGTGAAAAAGACCCTTGTTACAGCTCTACATTTTGGCGCCGTTGCCGGGGAAAGGGTATAGCCATTTGTCTTTTTAAACAGGGTAGTGTACGAATCTGCTAGGGGAGGGTTGGATTTTAAAAACGGAAGGTAAGAACCTGCGTACGGAGCACGTAAAAGCCCTGCTCCACCGTCCACTTTCCTAGCAGAATTGATTGGTTAAATAGGATTTAGCAGCTTAGTTGGAGTGCATGACTAAGCAGAAAAAGCCAGAAAAAGATCAAAAGCCTCCACCCAAAGCCAAGGGGCCGGTGACCCTTGGACGAACGACCTTCATCGACGAAATCTATAAGAAAGCCGAATCTCAGCCATCAGTAGGTTATAGGAAAATCAATTCTAAACAGCCTACTAGTTCCCTTCAGGCCTCGGGATCACCATCTGAAGCCTTTGCTGAAGTGCACAGTCAAACAGAGGAGCAGGACTTTCAAGAAATTGAGAATTTGACTCCTGGACTATTGCACGAAGGGAATCTTAGTAACCTTTGCGAAGGAGGAGGAGAAACAGGGGAAACCGGGGAACCTAGATCTCCTATTGAACCAAACCAGCCTTTAAATAGCCCGGATAAAGGAAGCGCTGCAAAAATCTTCGTTGAAGGAATTCATTCACCTCAGACAGTTGGGACCATCATTATCCCTGATAAAGGGAGTGTTGTCAAAACAATCCCTGTTAAGACTACCCCTTCTCAACCAAGGAACACTCTCTTGGAAATTCCTGAAGATTACTGGCATATATTCGATCCCATGGCACAGAATCAGCCAAACACCCAGACCTCCACATTGCAATATCCTATAGTAGATTCTGCAGCAAATGCGCCCATGAAAGCTATCCCTCTCCAGCATATCCCCACATTTCATGGCCTTACATCAGAAGATCCGGATGCATTCTTGTTCGAATTTGATGTATTATGTAGAGGATACGATTACACCACCGATCCCCAGAAATTAAAATTGTTCCCCTCCACATTGAAAGGGGCTGCTTTAAGATGGTTTATGGGCTTAGGTGGTGGGGTTATTAACAATTGGGATCAAATGAAAGAAGCCTTTTTAAAGAAATATCAGGATTACTGTAGGTCAAGAGAACTAAAAGATGAAATCTTTCAAATGTCAGCCAGACCAAACGAAACTCTAGAAGAATATGTAGAACGTTTTCAATATAACTTGCAAAGATCTCCCTATGCATCGTTACCTCTGCCTGATAACGTGTTGAAAACCGCATTAATTAGAGGTATGAAAGAACAATGGATTGAAACGTTGAATATTATGGGGAAAGGAGACATTTATCAGGAAAATTTTGCTGATATCATTGATCTGTGTATCAGGAGCTCGAGAGGCAGCACGAGGATAAAACCAGCAGAATATGATCGCTTTACCAGAGATAACAGAACATCAACAGAGGGAGTAACACGTGTGGAACTTGGAAATTTGCTAGAAAATTTTAAAACTGATATCCTGGGGACATTAACTACACAGCTTGATATTGTGCAGGCTAAACAGAAGCAAGCAGAGGCGGAACAGAATCTAGCGATCTTCTGCCCTCGATGCAGGAAGAAACATAGCCACAAGGAATGCCCGCTGGATACAGTCCAAACATGTGCTATCTGCACCAAGGACCACCTGACTGAAAGCTGCCCCTCACTCCCTGGTTTGAAGGCAGTATACAAAGAAGCAGAAGAGGAGCCAGAATCAGCATATTTTATTAACCAGCGTCGTCAATGGCAGCCAAGGCAATCTGGTATGTTTTCAGACCCCTCCTCTTCTTTTCAACCTCCGCCGTTCAATGCTCAGCAACAGAATATGTGGCAAAATCAGTCTCAGCCCCCGTTTTCGAATTGGTCACCTCAAATGTTTCCTACTCCGAATCCTTGGATGAACCAATTTGGCTGGCCAAACTGCCCTTATCCCCCACCATATTGGCAGAATAATTCATATCCTCCGCAATGGACCCCTTCTACTTCGCAAGGTTCACCCTGGCAGACAAGCTGGCCAAAATCGACATATCAGCCAGCAGGATCAATTCCACTCCCTCAACCAACTCTGCCAGCCTTACAACAAAATCCCCAGCCTAATCTGAGACCGCAGCTCCCAGCCCAACCCAACCCCAATCCGAATAATAGACCAGTTCAATCTCTTCAAATTATAGAATCCTCAGAAATTGAACCTGATCTGCGGGAGTGCAATGATCTTCAGTTAAGATCTGGGCGAATAATAGAAACTGAGGGACATAGAACAACTCACATTGAAGATCAGTTACCTATAGAACAGTCGTCACAACAGGAAGATGTAAATAAAGACCAAGCTCATCAGCAAGTAATTACATCTCCTCCACCTTTCCCAGAACGACTGGCCATTCCACGACCAACGCAATATCCAGATTTTGATATTCTGGGAGAACTACAAAACTTGTATATAAGAATTCCATTCCTTCAAGCTATACAGGATATCCCTATATATGCAAAAACCATAAAAGACCTGTGTAGCAGAAAATCAAAAAGAAATGTAACCTCTAACCCAAGAGTCCAGGTAGTCGGCACCTTATCCGACCTCCTATCAGGAAAAGAAACACCAGTTAAATACGAGGACCCTGGAAACCCAATTGTCACTGTTCAAATCTATGGGCAGACCTTGACCAACGTCTTAGTTGATCTAGGGGCTGCAATTAACATCCTGACAACATCAACTTGCCAGAAGCTCGGAATTACATCGGTAGAACCTACTTCCACTTTGTTAGAACTAGCTGACCGATCAGTAATTAGACCAGAAGGCACCTTGTATGATGTCATGGTTTCAGTGGACTCCTGGGAATACCCGACCGACTTCCTGATAATTAATCCAAGAACCCGACTAGATGGACATCCGCTAATTCTAGGTAGACCGTGGCTCGCTACTGCTGACGCCTACATTGGTTGCCGGCAGGGAAACATGACCATAACCAGAGGGCCGGATATCAAAAATCTAATCTTGTACCCTCCAGCGCAGCCAAGCATCACGATGATGAGAACCAACCTGCGCCCTGCCTCATATATCACTGACAATATTAGACCCCCATTAACAGTCCAGGAAGCGCTAGATTTCAAAGATCAAACGGAAGACGATGCCATCAATAAATTCATTAATCAAACAGAATCCACATCGTATACACAATGTTTTATGATAAAAGCGGCATTTGATAACGAATTAGAGGAGGATCCTATGAAAGACGAACATGACCAAATTATACCTGTGACTTCTGTCACTAATAGCAAAGTAGTGCAAATTGAACCGGGGAAAACTTTAAATATTAACGCTAATCTGACACTAGATCAAGAGACAAAACTCATCCAGCTGTTGCGAAAGTATCAGGAGGCATTTGCATGGGACTATCCCGATATGAAAGGGATTGATCCCCAGCTATGCACACATCATATTTATATCGAAAAAGATGCAAGACCTGTTCGTCAACCACAAAGAAGACTCAACCCCCATTTAAAAGATGTTGTAAAAACTGAGCTTCAGAAACTTTTAGATGTTAATTTTATTTATCCTATCTCTGACAGCAAATGGGTCTCTCCACTTGTGGTAGTACCTAAAAAGAACGGGAAATGGAGGATCTGTGTGGATTATAGAGAATTAAACAAAGCCACACAAAAAGATCACTTCCCTCTCCCATTCATAGATCAGGTACTGGACACCTTAGCAGGCAAGAAATTCTTTTCTTTCTTGGATGGCTTCAGCGGATACAATCAGATTCAGATTGCCCCTGAAGACCAGGATAAGACTACCTTTACTTGTCCCTGGGGAACGTTCGCTTATCGAGTCTTACCTTTTGGTTTATGTAATGCCCCAGCCACATTCCAAAGGGCTGTTCTTAGCATCTTTGCAGATTTAATTAATGATGGATTGGAAGTCTACATGGATGACTTCACACCATATGGAGATGACTTTGATCCAGCTCTAGATACTCTCGAAAAAGTCCTACAGCGCTGCATTGCTACCAGACTTTGTTTGAGTCACGAAAAGTGTTACATGATGATGACCGAAGGACTCATTCTGGGACACTACATTTCAGCAGCTGGTATTCAGGTAGACCCGGCTAAAATTCAAATACTTTTGCTTATTCCGACCCCCACTAATCAAACAGAGGTACGCAGTTTTCTTGGTTTTTCTGGGTATTATAGACGATTCATACAACATTATTCACATATTGCCGCACCTTTACATGCATTAACTGGAAATGTTGACTTCTTATGGACAGAGAAATGTGATCGAGCTTTCAAAGAATTAAAGAAGCTGGTATCTACAGCTCCAGTTCTCCGAGGACCTGATTGGAATTTACCATTCCAAATTTCAACTGATGCCTCAGACACAGCAATCGGTGCAGTTTTGGGCCAAGAAGAGGATAAAAGACCATACGCCATCTATTACATCAGCAAAAATTTGACTCCGGCTGAATTAAATTATACTGTCACCGAAAAAGAATTTTTAGCTGTGATACACGCTGTTAATAAATTTAGACACTATATTACAGGCTATCCCGTTATTTTGTATACAGACCATTCTGCTATTAAGTATTTAGCAAATAAGCCCGTTACAAATGGAAGAATAACCAGGTGGTTGATCCTGTTGCAGGAGTTTGATATTACAATCAGAGATCGACCGGGGAAAGAAAACCTTGTAGCTGATTTCCTCTCACGAATACCAAAATCAGTTGAAGCAGCAGCAGTTGAGGACCAATTCCCAGACGAACACTTATTTGCTGTCGCTGTTCAGACTCCCTGGTACGCTGATGTTGCTAACTATCTTGCAGTAGGTAAGCTTCCAAAACATTTAACCCCCAATGAACGGAAGCAGATTGTTCAGAAAAGCACTCGATTTTCGTGGGTTGGGGGCTATTTGTTTCACACAGGCACAGATATGGAAATCAGAAGATGTATTCGAGAGGACGAAATCTTTGATATCTTGAAAGCCTGCCATGTGGAGGACATTTTGCTGACCGAAGAACAGCACATAAAGTATTACAAACGGGATATTACTGGCCTACAATTTTCAAGGATGCGAAAAAATTTGTCCAGGCCTGTGATAGCTGTCAGCGTGCAGGACGACCTGGTCCAGCCGACGAAATGCCTTTGCGGCCTCAATTAGTGATCGAACCTTTCGAACGCTGGGCTCTGGACTTCGTCGGACCCATCAGCCCGCCATCAAACCAAAGAACCTACATTTTGGTGGCAACTGAATATGTTACCAAATGGGTGGAAGCGGAGGCATTGCCTAGAGCTACAGAAGATTCGGTAATACAATTCTTGTTCCATTTGTTTGTACGCTATGGTCTTCCAAGAGAAGTAATTACAGACGGAGGACCACAATTTGTGGGACATAAATTAGCTGCAACACTCAATAACTATAGTGTCCAGCATAAAATTACTACCCCATACCATCCGCAGGCAAATGGGCAAGTGGAGAGCAGCAATAAGGTAATAGAGTCTATTTTGACAAAAACCGTTGCCTCACATCGGCGTGATTGGGCCGCCCGACTTCCCGAAGCACTGTGGGCTTATCGAACCACATGGAGGAGCACCACCGGCTATTCACCATATCACTTAGTGTTTGGAAAGCAGCCCATTTTTCCTATAGAATTCGAGATCCAAACGCTGCGAACTGCCCAAGAAGTCGGATTGGATTTAAGCGAAGCACAGAAAAGTCGATTACACCAAATTAATGAATTAGATGAAATAAGGCTCTCTGCATTACAGAATACAGCACTGATTCAACAGCAGCGAGCCAAATGGCATGATGCGCTCATCAAAAACAAGATATTTCATGAAGGAGACTGGGCTCTGTTATATGATTCTAGATTTCAGGATTTCCCGGGGAAGCTTCAGACTCGTTGGTTGGGACCATACGAGATTCAAAAAGTCCATGACAATGGGACCCTTACTCTGATCACAATCGACGGATCTGGACATACATTTAAGGTAAACGGCCACCGAGTTCGTCTGTATCGCAAACCGCTCACTCGGGAATCTTTTTGTCAGCAGCTACGCCAAGATACTAACATTGAGATTATGGGCGAGGAAGCAAAAACTTCCTCACCTATAGATCAGTAAAAAATTCATCTTTTATTACCATATCTTGTATATAAGATTGTAAATTTTGTATATATGTTTTTACCATTTGTGCGCGCTGTTCCTTTTCAAAAGGAACAGCACTTGTGTGTTTTTGTTGTTCCTTTTCAAAAGGAACAGCACTTGTGTGTTTTTGCTGTTCCTTTTCAAAAGGAACAACATTTGAGTGTTTTTGCTGTTCCTTTTCAAAAGGAACAGCATTTGAGTGTTTTTGCTGTTCCTTTTCAAAAGGAACAGCATTTGTGTGTTTTTGCTGTTCCTTTCCAAAAGGAACAACACTTGAGTGTTTTTGTTGTTCCTCTTCAAAAGGAACAACACTTGTGTGTTTTTGCTGTTCCTTTCCAAAAGGAACAGCACTTGAGTGTTTTTGTTGTTCCTCTTCAAAAGGAACAACACTTGAGTGTTTTTGTTGTTCCTTTTCAAAAGGAACAGCACTTGTGTGTTTTTGCTGTTCCTCTTCAAAAGGAACAGCACTTGTGTGTTTTTGCTGTTCCTTTTCAAAAGGAATAGCACTTGAGTGTTTTTGCTGTTCCTTTTCAAAAGGAACAGCACTTGTGTGTTTTTGCTGTTCCTCTTCAAAAGGAACAGCACTTGAGTGTTTTTGCTGTTCCTTTTCAAAAGGAACAGCACTAGTGTTTTTGCTGTTCCTTTTCAAAAGGAACAGCACTTGAGTATTTTTGGCTGTTCCTTTTCCAAAGGAAACAGCATTTGTGTGCTTTTACTGTCCTTTTTAAGACAATGCATCAGATGAACTCCTCCTCACCCTCCCTTTCAAAAAGGAGTAGTATGCTCTTGTCCCTTTCATATAAAGGATGTGTTGTCCATCCTCTTTCCAAGGCCATAAGTAGCAGCTATACATTTATGCACTGAATATAAAAGTCAGGATATATCGAGATCAGCATATCATAAATCGCTATCTTTAACAAGCCCTAGCATTGATGCAACAACAAAGGAAGGATCCACACACTCATCATTTTTGCTGTCATAGTCTCACCTCCTCTGCCTTGTTGGAAAATTTCATCATGTTAAGTTCCTACAATTTTCTCTATTATTACTTGGAAATAAGAATAGAAGATTTATATCTTCCTATTGGGATGACAAGACTTCTTCCGCCATTCCCACTCTTAAGGAGGGCTGAACCACCCTTATGTGTAATTACACAAGAGCAAAGTTTGTTTCAAAAGAAAAAAAGAGCAAAAGCAAAATAAAAAAAAATAAAAAAAAAAAAAAAAAATAAATTTATTTGTCAAATGCAGGATAGGGGGTTTCATTAAAGAACCAGCCTACTATGATCATAAGATTGGAAGCGAAGTGGCATTCCCATCATGGCCACCACACCAGGGATATGGTCCAACGGGTTCACTACATAAACAAACCTTGGAACAGGGGGTCTCATTACGAGCCGGCCTGCCCACGTTTCGCGCCTCTCTGGTGAATGGCATCATGGGTATCTGGTTACCAAGCCAGCATGATGGCCTGCATTTTGACAAGAATTGCTCTTCAAAAAATACACAAAGGACCATGGTTCCAGGGTGAAATAAACAACTCTGCCAAGGTTATGAACACCTGTCGGCAGCAGAGCTCTGTTAATGGTATCGGAGTCATAATATATACACCAATTTGGATCATATCAAATACTTCTTTCTATCCTCGTAATAATTATATCTTACACTTTGATGGATACGTCGCATGAATATCTATCACCACCAATCATGGCAAAGGTATTGACTATGACTACCTCAGACTTTATATGAGTGCCAGACGTCCTATCCTCCTGTCTTGCATCACATCACGAAGGCTTATGCAAAACGCGATCTACCTTTTGCCTCGATCTCGGTATTTCCTTGTCTAATCTGAAACATGGCAAAATTCTATATGATGTTCCTTTATGACTTGGTGACGGGATGGCAACTCCTCCTCCATTTGACGGCTGGGATAGCCTATCATATTGCGAGGGGGGAGGTGACCTCATTACTCCGCCGGCCACGTGTTAGCACATCATTCGGAAATGATATGGTACGAAGGTACGGTATGGGTTAACGGCATGACAATGCTATTTTTGCAAAAAGTTGTTATTTACAATTTATTTTCATGCATGCATGCTCTGTGTTTTTTTCTCTCGGCTGCGATTACGTTTTTTGCGACAGATAATTGCTGTTCCATCTAGGATCCCGAAACAGAACCATGGGAGGCAAGGCTATCAGAAGCGAGCCTAGTAAGCTAGTAGTCTCCGAAGCTGCTCGGGAAATCCTAGAAAGGGCGGGGTGGCTAACTTATTTTAGCCGCCTGCGTAAATCAAATGAAACTGTGGCCATGGAATTCCTGCAGAATTTGCAGGAAGAACACTCCGTAGTGGGAGGGAAGCAGATAATGGTCACGAAGGAAATAATCGCGGAAGTAACAGGATTACCAGCCTCAGGACCAATATGGACGACAAAGAAAGAGAGGTTGCAAAAGATCATAGAAATTTTCCAAGACGAAGGACAGAATCTAACAGTGAAGGGAAAAGGAGTGTTGCCGGCAACGCTAGGAGAGCCTTGGAGCGAATTGGCAAAGGTAGTGCAGAGCTACATCACCTGCGAGGGGCGAAAAGATGTGGTAAGACCGCGTCACCTTAAGCTCCTGGCTGTGTTAAAAGGAAAATGTTCTGTGAATCTCCCTGCATTGTTAAATTCATTACTGCATGATGCCTCTCGGAGCCTGAAAAAGGCACACCATGAAGACGCAGTGGTTAGCCACCATGGGTTGATCCGCCTGATAGTGAGCCACAGTCTCACTCAGCAGCAGAGTAGCTGGGGGGAGCTTATTACAGCAATTGGAGGGGGAATGGCATCACCATCCCCAAAGGCTAAGCATCCTGCTGGTACCTCTGAAACTCCCAAGAAGCCCAGAGAATCACCAAAACCCAAGCATCCCTCGGGTACACCCGAGCAACCCGAGAAACGCACGGAGTCAGTAAAACGAAAACGTTCCTCTAAAGCATCTGGACATGCAGAAAAACATAAGGAACTGGCCACAGAAGAGCGCGCTGCCTCGAAACGTAGGCATTCCTCTGGCACGCCTAAACAATCTGAAAAACGCAGAAAGGTGGTGGTGGAAGAGCAGGTGGCCAGCACACCCGAACAGCCCGAGAGGCCTAGGAAGTCAGCTCGGTTGGCAAGGATAAAAGGCAGGCTGGAGAAAATCCAGCCAAGCATTGACCAGCCGATCGAAATAACAGATGAGCCACCAGCGCCAGAACAGGAACCCTCGAGGGAAAATGTGGAACGAGTTGAGAACGAAGCAGAAGCCGAGGAAGGAAATGAACATTCTGACTCTGAGGCCGAGGCCGACTATCCGGGGGCAGCCACTGAGCAGCCAATTCAGGAGGAGGAAATGGAACAATTGGGGGACAGCCCGCCACAGGACCACGCGGAGGAAGAAGAGCTGGCCACCATCTTGGCCAGCTTGGGAGATTATGCTTCACCTTCCAGTCCAGCAGACCCTCCTGAAGGACCCTCTGGGGAAGAGACGCATGAAGAATTGCATGAAGAAATGGCAGGAGGAGAAAACCCCCCTGTTGACGACGAAGAAAATGTAAATATCAACCAGGAACAATCTGTTCCCAAGACACCAGAAGAAAACCCACCTGCTGATGACGTGGAGAATGAAAATGCTTGTCGGGAACAGTTCGCTCCCAGAATGCCAGAAGAAATCCTCGATGAAAGAGGAGCAGAACTGAGGGCCACTCATGCGCCCACTGCCGAGGCAAGAGAAATTAAGAAATTGAGAAAGAAACAGCAGAGACTGCTGAACATTATAGCCCAGCTTCGGCAGAAAATTCGAAGTTTGAAAGCCAGTCTGAGAATAAGAAGGACCGTAAGGAGAAAAAGAAGGACAAACGCAGCAAGGTCCTGTCAGATGAGAAGGCGAAGGGCTTATAGGCGTCTCGTAGGTCAATACTCTGCTGATAGACCTACGACTGTTCCAACCGGCACTGAGGGACAAAATGTCGTTCCATCTGAAATGGAACATCAGAATGCCGTTCCTATTGACGCTGAGGGACAGACTGCTGTTCCAAATAGCCCATTGGAATCAACTGCTGTTCCAATCAAAACCGAGCCGCAAGACGACATTCCATTTACAGAGGGGCCATCGTACCCCTTTATTCATGTTAAGAAAGAAAGGGAAAACAAAGCAGTCCAAACTGAGGCACCACCTTTAGGGATAATTCGGGATACGAATTCCAGGCAGCGAAATGTGAAGGTCCAGGTAAGACTCCCTGCCTCTGAGAAATCATGGAAAAAGGATCCAAAAACTAAGGCCTTGCACCACGAGATGAAGCAAGCCCGACAGGAGGCTGACCAGCTAAGGGAACAAATGATCCCTCGGGAAAAATACGAGGAGTTGCAGCAGGAAGCTGAGCAGTTAAAGGAACAAATGATCCCTCGGGAAAAACATGAAGAACTGCAGCAACAACTGCGGAACATGAGTCAATCAGAGAGTCAGGCCTTTGAAGGATGGCAGAAGGAACAGGAAAAGTAACGCGTCGACTAGATGCTGTTATTAAACAATTGGACACTGTATGTTCGCTGTATAATGATGTTTTGACTTGCAGGGCCCCTGTAAAGAATTATGCTTTATTTCTCCTTGAAAGATACTTAAGATTGAAAATAAAAGCTGTCAGGGCAGGTGCCCCTATTCAGATTAATACTGTTAATGATTTTATTGATTGTTGCAAACATTATGGGGTTAAGGTCCAACGGTTACTGTGTGAATTCTATTTGCACAATATGGTGCTTGAACAGGAAACTGATTTAAACCCTGGCCCTTTCGTGGGAGATATACAGCTACAAGCCTTTGTTTCATTTGGGGTCAATCAGTTAAAGTGGCTCAGGGCTTATAATGCCTTTCAGAGGCAGGAGAACAGCCTAGATCTATGGGTCAGGGCCGAGCCTAGAGACCCAGTTCACCTATGGCAATCACACAAAAGCCTTATGAGAACCCCGGGCGTCATAGAACTGCTAGGACCCATGCATGAGGATTTGATCCGAAGTAGCTTGGAATATTTTCTGGCTATTAAGGATTTTGCCCTGGATGCTGCCAAATTCCGCTATCGGATTTCTACCCCAAGCATCCAGCTCAGGGAGCCATTCAAATATGAGAATTTTGAGCTGGCTGCTGAACGGTTGACCCTTTATGGCCAGCGCATTCTGCAAGCTGGGCCGTCTTGGTTAGGATACCGGTTCCGTAGCCCGATTATTTGGCACCCTGCACCTGGGTACCAGGCCTTGTATAATATGCCTGCAGATCAATTGAATCACTTCTTTGATAATCTGGTTGCTCACCATGGTTGCAGACCTCCTCACGAGGTGCCCTCTCCCGCCTATTCTCTTACCGCTCTCCATGTTAATTATAACGTTTTCATGAGGCCATGAAACAGAGTAAGCCGGGGGGTGTGTAGAGCATTGGAAAGGTATGTTTTAACGAATAACTTAGTGGTGTTTCAAGCAATAGTTGTAACCTTTTCTTTGTTATAAAATAGGGAGAATGTAACGAGAATGAGCACGAATGACCCAATCACTAATAGTTATCTTCTCTATGCAGGTAAAGACAAAAGCGGGAAAGCGCGGTGCAAAACGAGAATTCCATGAGGAGATAACGGCTGTCCCTCCAAAACCAAATAAAATCCAGACCAGGGCGAGTAAATCAAGGCAGATCAATCCGGGACGAGATGAAGGACTGTCAGTTCAGAAGGCTAGGCAGAGAAAAGAGAGGAGTTAACAGTTTAACAGATCCCTCAGGATCTTTGATCCTGAGGGATCGTTACTTTCAATTATTTTGTTGTATAGTTAACTCCGCTATTACTTGTATAAAAAGGGACAACATCGAAGACTTAAGGGACTTTTGATTATCTTGTATCTTTACTTTTCGTTTACAGACTTCACAGTTGGCTAAACTCAGACTATCGAGTCTCTTTGAGACTTAGTTTTGCTGTACTATCATTGATGCGTTAATATAATATATTTGGTGTTACTTTCTCCCTGCATCTGAAGTAAGTTACGGCGGTGTGCCATTGGAAGCTAAGGGCCCGGCTCCAACGGACACTGGCTGATTGTATCATTTACAGTTTGGCTTTGTGCGGTTTGTTTATTGTTTTTAATAATCTGATATACTTACATGTTGTTCCATACTTGTTCATCAGTAGTTTTCCTTTTGTAAATCTTTGTAACAAGTTTACATCATATTTCCAGAATTGATCACATAACATTGTTCTGAGCTGTTCACTTCTGTTACAGAATTTATAAGTGGAACGTTTTAGCTACATATGGATGGAGTGATGATCATAAGAAGATGGAATTAATGTCGTGTGTGGACTACTAGTGATTATTTCAGATTATGTGTATATATGATTGACGTTTCCTGTTCATGGTGATTTGCTGTTCCATTTGATTAAGCTGTCTACTTGTACAAAAGGTTGCTCTTTCTTTGTATAGAATTGAGAGTGTTGAACTCGCGAGATTTAGTTTCTTTACTGTCGTTCCTTTTACTGCTGTTCCATTTCTGAATTGCCGTTCCATTCTGCTTTCTTGCTGTTCCTTTTTACTTGCATTCATTGGTTTGGTGTGAGAGGAGGATCAAGGCTGTCGTGAGACACAGCAGACGCTATTATGCTCCCAGATCCATGATCCATACTCTAATTCCTTTTCCTTCATCAGTTTCTAGAGGGATGGGTTATTGCTTCCGTACCCTTGACTGATAAAATTGCCGTGTGTGATTCCTTTATGCAAAAGTAATTTAGCCATAGCTTAGCATCCGTTTACTCTTGTATTTCTTAGACCTATACTACTAAGCATTACTCTGACAAATAGCCTCAAATTGAGATACCCTTTACAATAACAAAACGCTCCCGGATTGACTTGTAATGTGAGATAACTAGAGGTGAAAAAGACCCTTGTTACAGCTCTACACCTCATAGTCTCTTAGGCTTTACCATAATCCACATTCTGATCCAAAAATCACTAGGCCCTACATCAATACCCACTCTCTAGGCTTTATCATACATCCCATCCCAAGACTAGCAGGCCCAACGGATCCACCTCTTGGCTTTACTGTATATCCCACCGTTGACCAGCAAGGATTCCTAGGCCCACCGAGGTACATAGTCTTGGATTTACCACAGTCCACAGTCTAGCTCTGGGGTTACTATGCCATTGGCTTTCTCGCGATCCATAGTTTGGTTTATGGACCATTAGGCCATGGTTTTTTTATTTCAAAGATCCACCCCACTCAGCTTCGAATCCATCTAGAAATCCAGCTCAACCCGAAGTATGAGAACCCATCTCATCAAGACTATCTGGAAATGGTAAGGCTAGGCTAAAAACAGTGTCACATCTGGAAAAACCCATGTCATGATGGAAATAAACCACATACAATACCATGCATGCCAAATCTAGCAAAGAAATCACACAAGAAAATCAATACCTGCAAAGAATCTTGTTGTAGTTATTTGATCCTGCTCTTCCTTGCTTGTTCCTTTCTTCCTCTTGCCTTTTTTGCCTTTCTTGATCCAATTCCAAAGTGATCCAAGAAAATTCTAAGTGTCCAATAGTGTGTGTGTGAGAGAGAGAATAATGAGAGAGCTCCAAAATTGAACTGACATAAAGCTACACTAATCAAACCTACCCATTGATCCTCAGAAGCCTTTTTATCAATGAGGCCTCCATTTTGTTCATTTTCTTTATTTTCCTTCATTTTCCTCCTCACATGCAACCTATGACCTTTCACCTTCATTTTCTCCTAATTTCCATTATTCTCATAAATAAATTTACCAAAATTCCATTTTCCCTTTCCAAATCCTTTGTCATTGCCTTTGCCAATTTCCTTTATCCATAATAACCAAATGGACACCCACACTAGGATATTTTTCCGACCATGCAGGTTGGAATACATTTCCCATTAACCATGGTCTTGTATATTTTTACATAGATTTTTAGCTAGGGTTTTTACACCATGGTTGTTACACCATGGTTTCCACTCCATTATCATCTTCCAAGATAGCAAGCTTATCATTATTTATTGTTTTTCTATGCTTGAAATATCTAATTTACTAAGGATTATATGATGCAGTTTAGCCCTTCTAAGAATAATGCTACAATATTTCCTTATGGTTTCCTTTCCACAGTCATTATTCATAAGGGAATATTACAACATTATTCTTAGAAAGGCTAAACACCCTCCTAGAAACCCCAACAAATTGGAGGTTTCAATCATCAAAAACGTAATAAGCAATGATAATCTTGTTATCTTCAAAGATGAAAAGTGACAGGAAACCATGGTGATGAATAAGGATGATTACATCAATATTATGCATGAACATCTCAATAGTATTGAAAATTGTAAGAGGTTAGATTTCTACCCAATAGGAAAGGTTATTAAATATGCTATAATAGGCCTTTAAGGATCCCAATATTGATGTAAAAAAAATAAATTGTGTCCCCTTGTTCTGATATTACTCCTAGAATATATGGTCACCCAGAAATACAAAAACGTGGGATTCCACTTTGTCCCATTGTTAACACAATTTGATCCCCCAGATATGAACTCACTCGATTTTTTTGCCAAAATTTGTGTTCCCATGTTGGTTAAAATTTATTCCTTTGTTAAGAATTCATACAATTTTTTTGAAATCATTAGGGATGAAATAACTTATCCCAAAGACATGATTTTTAGGTTTTATTGTGTTCAACTCTTTACAAAAATTCCCTTAATTGTATTTTTTCATGTATTTAATTAATTTGTTGATAATAATACTAGCATATTGTCCGAGGCTTGATTGAAGAGTACCTTCTTCATTTTCCAAGGTGAATTTTATAAATAGATAAGTGGAGTAGTAATGGGCTCCTTAGTCTCACCCATTGTTTCTAAAATTTATATGGGAAATTTTGAAATGGTAGTCCTTGATTGATATCCACTCAAATCAATGTAATGGAAAAGGTTTTTGGGTGACACCAACGTGAAATGGACCCATGGTAGTAATGATCTTAACATGTTTCCTAACCACCTTAATAGTATATCAAAGGACATAAAATTCACTATGGAGCTTGACGATAATGTGAGTACTCCATTTTTGGATGTTTTTCTTATTGAAAGACATAGTGACACATTTGGACACCAAGTCTTCAGAAAGGATATGCATACTAAAATCTACCTCCATGTTGATTCCCATCATCATCCCCTTAAAAATTTAGCCATTTTAGACATCCTCGCCAAAAGAGCATCTAGGATTTGCTACTCAAAACATTTCCAACAAGATTTTGATCACATGGAAAAGATATTGAGAAATATAAGTGATAAAGAGAGACATTAAGAATACCTTTACCAAATTTCAAAGAAGAATAGGGTTTAACCAAACAAACCCCTTTTAAAACAACATTACAAGGAGGGCATACCTTGCTTACATTTAGTGAGTTACTGATACTATTGTAAGAAGAGGAAGGATATAGTCACATCCTTCAAAACTTTGGTAACATTAAAACAAAGGATGAGGTCTATTAAGGAAAAAATTGAAATCTAGAAAAAAAGGGAGACTACATGGTTCCTTTCTCCTATGGAAGATGTTAGACTAGTGAAAGTAGGAGATAATTCAAGACTAGAATGAAGGAAAGCTCTCCAAACATCATAAATTAATATATGAAATCCCTGAACTATCTAAACATTCTTTCAAAACAAAAAAACGATTTTATATTGAAGACACACAAATTCTTGCAAGAGAAAATCATCATTTTAAAAGATGCATTAGTTGTTAATTTTACCACTGTTTATGTTGTTTCAATTACTTTAGCCTAATTCAATTCTTTAATTAGTAATTTTTTCAATAGAAATTAATTATTTCATCAATCAATAGTAACTAAAGATAGAACATTAATGCAAGGAAAATATGACACAATAAACACATTAACAAGAGACACTGATTTGGTCAACGACTAGGGAAAAACCACAAAAGGAGGAAAACCCTTTTAAATTATTCTTCTATTAGATTGTAATAGAATGTTCAATAGAGAGTACAATGAGAAAACAAAAAATTATCTATGAAAATAAACTAAACAATATCCAAGATATAAAACCAACAATTATATAGATCAAAGTAACATTCAAGCCTATGGTCAAATGTTCATATTTGAAGTCAATTGTTACTAGAAACCTTAAGTCTCAGTCAGATGAAGCAAGTGTGAAGTTGAAGTATTCCATCCACATGTGAATGCATGTATGTGTGTTGGTACAATTGAAAATTTCTTGTTACTGCGGCTACAAGCCAAAAGCCTAATCCACCTGTGCGAGCTTCAGACCCTACAATTTCGAACATGTATGAACTAATCTCCACGAAGCACTTTAGACCTATGCGAGCCAAGCCAAAGAGAGGAGAAGAAGAATATGTTTGATGATGATATCCAAATGAAGGTCTCTTGAATTATATTTATAGGCTTCCAAGGGTGTCCAATTTCCTTTTATGGCTGACTTGATCAAATGTGCCATTGTGGTATTCCCTCCAAAAATACTCTTTCCCTTATCCAAATCAAGTGCTTCAAAGGTCATTGTTATTCCTCTCGGAATGACGAATGTAGTCCAATGATTAGAATTTTTCACTGAGATTTCATGTTAAAACTCCCTCACAGCTAGGGAGAAATTCCAACCACGTAATGTAATCATTTCAAGTATCCTTTCATTATATCATGTCCAAAATTTTCTCGACTCTATCTGCTGAAAAATGCTTAAATTTAAAGAAGAGGAATCATATGGGAGCTTCAACTACCACATGAAATAACTGCCAATGGGGAGCCAAGGCTATGACCCAAGAAACCTCTTCTAGTGGGAAGCCAATGCTACAACCCAAGAAACCTCTACCACCAGGGAGCTAATGCTATGACTTGAGAAATCACCGCCTACAAGGAGCCAATGCTACTACTAGAGAAATCTCTACCAGTTGGGAGCCAGTGCTATGACCTCAAAAACTTACAAATAATAGGAGGTATGCCACTTACCTTATGAGGTAATGATCACACATATCCCAATCCTTGTCAATAATAAGAGGGATAGCCCTGACCACAAATGGAAAGGATCACACATATGCTATAATTTGTTTATCTTCCTAGCTTGACCCTCAAGAGTCAGTGCTAGAACACGTACATCTCTAGCTTGAACAAGATACCGCTTACCTTAAATAGTAAGGATCACACCTAAGTCAACCAGCCAACACCCATGGGCCAGATGGGTAGGAAAGCCAAATGTCGATTGGGGTATATTATTTCAAATCCAAAGGTCCCCCAACCTTAGGATCTATACGAATTAATTCCTCTCCTTAGGAGCTCAAACACGGGGGAGGAGATTCCTCAGTGTCCTTGATCAACCTAGACCCTTACTCAGCAGGGTCACATCCATAAATCCATGCTACTTTATGTTGGAAATCTACTCATCGATTAATGTATGACAAAGTCTCTCAACCCCATCGTCATGATTGTATCCATATAGTCTTATATCTCTAAAAGTATATCTTAGACCACAAGTCTTCTTATGCATGATCATTTGAGGCTCACTACCTTTCAGAAATAGATCATCAATATATAAAACCAAAATCCGAATCATACCTTGGACCAATTTGAAGTCTAAGTTCATATCGACACTCCGTTTTGTGAATCTAAACTTCAGTAGGTAATTGTAAATTTAGGCATAGTAGGCTTGGGGAGATTTCTTCAAACCACATAATGCTTTCAATATGAAAATGTAAGTCTTCCTGTCATGTACGTCAAATCCCTAAGGTTGTGGAACACATACCTCTTCCTTAAACCTTTAAATGCTTCCATATACTTCATGCTTCATTTTGTATGGCCATTTTGAAGTTGCACCATCCCATATATCATTCTTCATATGTGATCCATAGGCCTTAACATCCTTCTAGATATGTTGTCTCACAACTACTTCATTTTGATTGTAATTATCATTGGCCTTGATCCTGTTAGAGGGGAATGGTCACCTATATTTCTCTTTATTTAGGTTCCATAACTAACTTTGATGATTGGTGTCATGGATTGTTGCTAGAAGAGGTCTTCCAGTGACTCTATATAGTCCTCCCACACTGGATCCCAATATAATGTCATCTTTCATCTGGGATCCCTTCGACCAAGATAACACCTTTCAATTAATGAAGGTTGTTCTCCTTCCTTTTTCTTCCAAGGAAGAAATAGATATCAGGTTCTTCTTTTATTTTGGAACATACATCACTTCATGAAGAATAATATATTTTCCATAGTCCAGATCAAATTTTACAATACCAAAGAAAATAACTAGAGATGCATAGTTCTCCCCAAGAATAATCTCTAAATGTGTTTCCCTCTCAACCAAAATTGAGAGGACTTCCTTATATCTGGTGAGGTATCTATAAGCCCCACTATCTACTACCTAACTATTGTAAGAATCTAGAGGAGAAGAACTAGAAAGGGTTAAATAAGAATGTATTTAGATTCGCTAGTAGCTACATTACTTTCATACCTGGAGTTTCTTGACATCTTTTTAGGACAAGGAATTTCTTGATGATAACCCATAGTATCTCTTCCTCTTTTATTGTTTCTCTCTATTCTATCATCTTGAATTCTTCTATGATCATTTCTTCTTCCATTATTGGCCCTTTTTTTTTATGATACTTATTTTTGTTCTAGCTTTGATCAGATCTTGGAGCATATCTCTTTCTCGAGAAATCTCGGGCATAGTGACCACACTTGTGACAATTGTAACATTCAATATCCATTTGTAATATCCATGGGGTAACCAAAAGTAAAAACTCTCACAAAACGATTTTTTTTGAACAATTGAATATTATTAATTCTTATATTGATATTACAAGAAGAATATTCTTCTAATTACTAATTACATGAATATTACAAGGATTAATTCTTAATTGTTATATTGAGAATAATTTATATTCTTCTATGTAAATAAACTATATTTTCCAAGATAGTATATTTTTGTGTGTTTTATAACTAATAAGTCATAGTCTTAGACAATCTTGGATAGGTGATATTTTGTACATAAAGAAAAATTAAATCTATCTTGAAAAAGAATGATTGATTTATGGATGATTTATTGAGTGGTTTTAGAATTTAGAAAAATACGACTTATGGAGTGATTTATGGATGATTTAGTGAGTGATTTTAGAATTTATAAAAATATTGTTTATGGAGTGATTTATGGAATGCTTTTAGGATTTAGAAAAGTTATTGCATTTTCTTAATTCTACTTATTGTAAGCCCAAGGAAAATGAGAACTAATGGCCAAATACATGTAGAAGCAAGCCAAAAGAGAGGAATGAGTATTTTATAACAATTTACGTAGAAAATTTTTACAATAAAATTCGGTCCAATAGAGAACTTAAAGCAAGATTGTTTTATCTCTTACCTGGCCCCTGTTGGCTATAGAAGTGTGGCAGAAAGTATTGATTCGACATAGGATACTGTGTCAGGAGTCTCATTAGGATGAGGAATTCGAAACATTAAAATATAATCCATATGTGTATTAATTTATTAAAGGAGTTTTCATATACGTGAGATCAATATCTATTCCATTAGATTTTTCTTACAAAAGAAATTGTGTAAGCATGAGATTAATATATATATTATGTGGGATTTATTTTAGAAAAGAAGTGATCTAAAAATTGCCCTATGAGTGATCTCACTTAAAGATTTGTTAAATGAAGGTATTACAGACTCATGTGCTGGTGTGTGTCTATCTTATTTGGGCAACAGATCGATTAGATTGTGAATACACAGACACTTGAAATGGAAAACAGTAGAGAAATACAGTAAGCAAATATATGAACACAAGAATTTAATAAGGAGTTCACCCTATCCTCTAGGGCTACATCTCCAGTCTAGCTCTCAGTGGTGGCCTTCTTTGATTGTGTCTTAAAGTAGATAATTACAATGAAGGAGCTCAATGTGAGTCTCCTGAAACAGAATTTGCTTTGCAGGGTGGTTCTTGGATTCCCCAAGCCACTAGAGTGCACAAACTCTTTTCCTTACCAGCTCTTTGACCTCTCTGGTCTTTAATGGAAGGATCCCAGTGTGGTGCTCAGTCCTGATATATCCCCTTAGGGATGGCTTGAATCTCTCAAGCTCTTTGCTACTCGACGCTGCCTTTGGTCAGCTCGGCCCTCTGTTTTCTTTCTGCTTTTTGCTTCACTGTATTTTCTTCATTTTCTCTATCTTCTTTCCTTTCTTCTCTTTCTTCGTCTTCTGTCTTCTGTATTTTGCTTTGTCTGTTCATGTCTTTAAAGCCATTCAATCTCATGGCTGTTCAATTCCCCTTCCACTTCTGTCGGATCACCTGCTGCAGCTTCGCTTAGAGCTCCCTACTTTGGCGTCATCATCAGGCTCATAGGGAGTGGCCACCTGTCCTCCTGCGAACTGCACCAGATTTTTCCTCATCGGTTCAATTCTTCAGTTACGCCATGGAATGAGTCCTCTGCCACCTTGGCAGTCAAATCAAACCTCAAATTCTTATAGATCACGACTTATTCCCCTGTCAATTCTGGTTTCCCCATCGGGTGCAATCTCAGCCGTTAGATTTTGCACCTCCAGATCCAACACCATTCGCACATTTCACATGGTTGACTTTCTCGACTGTTAGCGCATGATGAGCAGTGGTTTTCTCTCTCCTCCACTTGCCACACATTGGGCGCTGAGTCAAATCGTTCCATTTTCGCTAAATCTACTTACTGCCGAAGGGTGCCCCAAATAAATAACATTGGTTTTTGGAGCACGGGTCCCGCCTTAGCCTTTATCATTTTCCGCACAGTTTTCTCAGCTCTCATGCGATCAAGCACTCGGGGCCTCTCCTTCTCGAGGGGTTTTCCCCAGCAATGCGCGATTAGCGCTAAGCACATTAAAAATTGCCTCCTTTTCCTGATTCGGGCTTCCCAGGGGCTAATTGCGCCTCGTGCGCAATCTCCATGGGACTCGGTCTACGCGCTCTGATCTAGGCCCTCGTTGTTCCACATTGGCAACTAACTGCCACTATTTAAAGGTGTTTTTGATCACTGCTCTTAATTCTTTGAAGTCTGTCGCGACCTGATACAATCATGGTTCTCTGATAACTCTTCTTCATGGATCCAATTCGGATCACGACCTTCCCACTAAAAAGCTTTTGGACCACCAAAGGTTGGTTTTCAAGCATCGACTAAGTGAGGGTACTGTTGTATCACTTGTCTAATATCAATCCACTTTGCACTGCTCGGCTTTGAAACTTTGAGTCCTACTATGAGGTACTCAACATCTCCGCTACGCGTCGTCCTCACCTTCATGTCCAGCACTGTGTCTTCCTGCAATTCATTAATATATTCAAGTAGCAGGTCATCAATAGAAGGCAACTGACTTTGCTCTTCAGGATCCTCATTCAGTGAGGGTTCAAACAATGTCAAGCAATCTACATTTACGACTGAGTAGATGCGCATGTAAGCTAGTAGATCAAGGCGAAAATCATTCTCACCAATCTTTTCAAGTATTTTGAAAGGTCAATACCTGATAGGCTTTAGCTTCTTACCTGCACCTTGCATCCTGTCCTTGCTGCCATACAGCTAGACCTGGTCACCAACTTGGAAACTATGCTCCATCTGATGCTTGTCATGCCTTGCTTTGTATTTGGCTTGGCTCTTTTCCAGCTATTCATGTACTGCCTGGTGGATCACGTAGATTTGTTCAATGAACCTAGTTGCCTTGTCCACATCACTGTGTCCCCCAACTTTGGTATCTTTACCAAAGAAAAAATTGAAAGGAGACCTTGGTGTGAAACCAAAACAGGTCTCAAAAGGAGATCTCTGTGTAGAAGAATGTTTTACTCTGTTGTAAGCATGTTGCACACAACACAAGTGTTCATTCGAAAGCTTAGGATGTTTGTTGCAATATCCTCTGATTAACTGGATCACTGTCCTGTTAACTACTTTTGTCTGGCCATCTGTTTGTGGACGAAATGTTGTACATTTCATTAGTTTGGTGTCCATTAGTTCCCACAGACTTGACCAAAACTTCCCCACAAATTGGGTGTCTTGATCAGATACAATAGAAGTGGGTAATCCAAAATGAACCCATACATGTTCAAAGAATAGTTTTGCAGTTTGTTTAGCTGTAATCTGTTTATTACAAGGTATCAAAATACACATTTTGCTGAACCTATCCACAACAACATATAGATAATCATGACCTTTCCTAGATTTAGGTAGTCCTCCCACAAAATCCATGGAAACACTTTCCCAAGGGTGAGAAGGTACTGGTAATGGAGTGTACAAGCCTAGTTTTCTGTTGTTGGGCTTGCTTTTAGCACACATAGTACACCCTCTTACAAATCTAGAAACTGTCTCATTCAATTTTTGCTAATAACAAAATCTTTGTAACTGTGCAACTGTTTTACTTACCCCAAATTGACCTGATATCAAAGAAGTGTGTGCTTCTCTAATTATGCTTACTCTCTCAGTTTGTGGAATGCAGAGTTTCCCACAATGGTATAAGAGTCGGTCCTCCACATGGTAATCCAATTCTTCTACTCTTCTGCCTTGACTCAAAGCTGCATATACATATTTAAAGTCTATATCTTGAGCATATTGTTCAGTGTAGCTTTCATGTAGCACAGAATTATTCTTAAGTATAGTAGATGCATTTATAATGGGTCTAGATAACATGTCTCTAACTTTGTTATGTATGCCCTTTCTATATCTGATGACTAAATGAAACTGTTGTAGAAAACCCATCCATCTGTAATGTCTTGATTGCTGCAACTTAGTTTAGGAGTGTAGATATTGAAGTGGTTGATGATCAGTATGTATTACTATTTCTTTGCCCATTATTTAGTGTTTCCACTTTTTCACACTCTGAACTAATGCATACAATTCTTTATCATATGTAGGATAGTTAACTACTACAGGATTAAAAGTCTCAGACTAATAACATATGGGTTTACTGTGCTGTGTCAACACTGCTCCCATGGCATAGTCACCGGCATCTATTTGGATCTCAAATGGGCTTTGCAGATCAGGCAGTGCTAGTATAGGTGTTGTACTGATCTTTTCTTTCAAGGTGTCGAAGGCTTTCTGATGTTTGCCTCCCCACTGAAACACCTTGTTCAATCCTGTTAAAGCATGTAAGGGACCTGCAATTGAGGAAAAGTTAGAAATCAACTTCCTCCAATATTGCGCTGCTCCTAAGAAGCTTCTCACTTCTGTAACAGACTTTGGTTTAGGCCAGTTTACAACGACTGCCACTTTAGAGAAATCTATTTTCAATTCACCACCCCCTACTATGTGACCCAAATAATTTAGATATGTTTTCCCAAATTCACATTTTGAGAGTTTAACATGAATTTTTTCTCTTTTCAAAACATCTGGTGTCTGCTTAACATGTTTTAAGTGTTCTTCCCACATTTTATTAAAAATCAGAATGTCATCCAGACACATAATAACAAATTCATTAAGAAAATGTCTGAGTACATCATTCATTAATCTCATGAAAGTAGCAGGAGCATTAGTTAAGCCAAAAGGCATAACCAGCCACTCATACAGTCCCTTCTTTGTTTTGAAAGAAGTCTTCCATGCATCTTGTTCTGCAACTCTGGCCTGATGGTATCCACTGTACAAGTCTAGATTGGTGAAATAAACAGCTTCCTTCAATTGATCTAAAAGATCATCTATGTGAGGAAGGGGATAATAGTTTTTTATTGTTATCTTATTCAGTGTTTGGTAGTCAATGCACATTCTCCATGAGCCATCTTTGTTTCTCACAAAAATGATTGGTGACCCACATGGTGATGTGCTAGGTCTGATGAATCCCTTGTCGAGCAACTCTTGCACTTGCTTCTTGATTTCAGCATTCTCTAAAACAAACAACCTGTACATTCTAATGTTAGGCAATGGAGCATCTTGCTACAAAATAATATCATGTATTATTTCCTTTTTGGGTGGCATACCTTTAGGTTGTTGAAAGAAGATATCATACTCTGAAACAACCTTTTCTATATCAACTTGCTATTTAGCATTACAGGCCTCAAATACATTGGTTTTATCAAGTTTCTTTTCCTCTAGAACCATCAGTAAGAATTGTTTGAATGAAATTATCATTCTTTTCATCTGCCCTGAGTTTATGAGAGTATAATTATTCTTGAGCTTATGAGCTCTTACAAAGTATTCAATTCCATATTTAACAAGTAGATACTTGTTCTCAACTCTATAGAAAATAGATTTTCTATCATACAAGTAAGGGCTTTCTAAAACAATTCCACATATATCCAAAGGAATTATGTCTAACTCAACCTCATGTACAAATGCTGACCCAAACGAAAACTTGAGTTCGCACTGTCTAGTCACTTGTACTTATGCTTTATCATTCAACCATCCTAATGGGTATGGTTTCTTGTGAGGTGTAGTTGCTAATCCCAATTTCTTTACAATTGCTTCAGAAATTAAATTTACTTGTCAGCCACTATCAAACAAAGTATCAACCTTTTGATATTTGGAAACAACTCGAATATGGAAAAGCTCATGTCTTTTTCTCTCATTTTCTTCATCAATAATAGATTGAGTAGAATCACTACTAGATGTTTCAGAATTCTTACCTTTTATACCAGTGGCGGCAATGGTTGTTTCATCTCCCGAGTTTGACCCAAATCTTTCTAAATAGCTGCAATAGCCTCCTTCATCTTGCCCTCAAACTTCTTAGGTCTTAGCTCTGGATGCAGAATCCAGTAGTGCTCATCATCATGCCCATCCTTTTTACAGTGAGTGCATGAAGCTTTGCTCTTCTGTGCAGTATTAGGCTTCCTTGCCTTCCACTTCCGCTTTCTTTTCTCCTTGCTCTTGCTTGTAGTGGGTTGGGATGGTCCCCCAACTTCTGGATTTCCATTATTTCCTCTATGTTCTAGATGAGTATCTTGTACAGATACCTCATCTATACTAGTGGGATTAAACATGAGGATGTTATGCCTCATGTAGCTGTGTAGACCACCAATGTACTTCAACAAAGTCTCTGGTGAGTCTAATGAGATTCCTAGAATCAGTACTCTCTTTCCAAATTCTTGAGTGTACTGTTGCACACTTTTCCCTTTCAACTACCGAAGAGTTTGCCAACTCATCGTGGCTTGTTGCATGTAGGACAATGGATAGAACTGCTTTTTGATTGCAGAGTCAAATTCACTCCAGATAGAGATGGTCTTACCATGCCTTTTCATGTAAGCTTGGGTTTTTTCTTCCCACCAAACCAAGGTAGTGCCTCCGAGGCATAGGCTTGCCAACTGAATCTTGCTCTTGTCTGAATCGATGTTCTGTACTCTGCAATAAACATCAATTTGTCTAATCCAATTGTCCAACTTTCCTACATTTAATTCTCCATCATATACAGGAAAATCAAATTTAACATCTAGTTTGATCAAAGATGCTTTATTATTATGCACAGGGTTGTTATGAGGTGTGAGAAAGTTTTCCTCTTTCCCTTTTCCTTTGGAGTGGTCATGGAAGTGAGACTCATCTTCTTCTTTGTCTTTTCTAGAACCTGATGAATCTTCATCCTTATGCTTATTAAATTCCCTATACATTTCTTCTACCATGGACTTTATGGCTAGGAAACTTTCTATGAATTGAGGGTCTGGCCCCACAGAACCTTCCACTGACATTGTCTTCCGAGGATAGACTCTCCCAATTTCAGGATTAGTTCTGACCAACTCTCCTTCTCCTAACTTGAGCTTTGATCTAGTGAGCATCCAACAACTAAACCAACACAAGATTGTCTAACCTTACAGCCTAAAGCTCTGATACCTCAAAATATGAAAATCACCCTATGAGTGATCTCAGTTAAAAATTTGTTAAATGAAGGTATTACAAACTCATTTTCTGGTGTGCGTCTACGTTATTTGGGCAAAGAATTGATCAAATTGCAAATACATAAACACTTGAAATGGAAAACAATAGAGAAATACATTAAGAAAATATAAGAACACAAGAATTTAATAAGGAGTTCACCCTATCCTCCAGGGCTACATCTTCAGTCTAGCTCTCAGTGGTTGCCTTCTTTTATTGTGTTTTAAAGTAGAGAATTACAATGAAGGAGCTCAATGTGAGTCTTCTGAAACAGAATTTGCCTGGCAGGGTGGTTCTTGGATTCCCCAAGCCACTAGAGTGCAAAGACTCTTCCTCACCAGCTCTTTGACCTCTCTGGTCTTTAATGGAAGGAGCCCAGTGTGGTGCTTAGTCCTGACAGATCCCTTCAGGGATGGCTTGAATCTCTCAAGCTATCTGGTTCTCGACGCTGCCTTTGGTTAGCTCATCCCTCTGTCTTCTTTTTGCTTTTTGCTTCACTGTCTTTTCTTCATTTTCTCTATCTTATTTCCTTCCTTCTCTTTCTCCATCTTCTGTCTTCCATCCTATACTTTGTCTGTTCATGGCTTTAAATCCATTTGAGCTCATGGCTATTCGATTCCCCTTCCACTTCCATTAGATCACCTGCTACAGCTTCACTTAGAGTTCCCTGCTTCGGTGTCATCATCAGGCTCACAGGGAGTGGCCACCTATCCTTCTACGAACTGCGCCAACTTTTTCCTCGTCAGTTCAATTCTTTGATTATGTCATGGAATGAGTCCTCTGCCACATTGGCAGTCAAATCAGACCTCAAATTATTATAGATCGTGACTTATTCCCCTATCAATTCCGGTTTCCCCATCGGGCGTGATCTCAGCCGTTAGATTTGGGGCCTCCAAATCCAACGCCATTCGCACATTTCGCATGGTTGACTTGCTCGACTATTAGCGCATGATGAGTGGCAGTTTTCTCTCTCCTCTGCTTGCCACGCATCGGGCACTGAGTGGAATCGCTCCATTTTTTCCAAATCTGCTTACCACCCAAGGGTGCCCAGGATAAATACCATCGATTTTTGGAGCGCGAGTCCTGCCTTGGCATTTAGCCTTTTCCCCATGGTTTTCCTAGCTCTCATGTGACCGAGTGCTCAAGGCCTCTCCTTCTCAAGGGGTTTTGCCCAGCGATGTGTGATTAGCGCTAAGTGCATTAAAAACTTCCTCCTTTTCCCGATCTGGGCTTCCCAAGGGCTAGTTTCGCCTCCTGCGCAGTCTCCATGGGACTTGGTCTGAGCGCTTTTACCGAGGTCCTCATTGTTCCATGTTGGCTGCTAATTGCCACTGTTTAGAGGTGTTTCTGATCGCTACTCTTAATTTTTTGAAGCCTATCCTGATCTGATATAGTCATGGTTCTTTGATAACTCTTCTTCATGGATCCAATTCGGATCGTGACCTTCCCACTGAAAAGCTTTTGGACCACCAAAAGTTGGTTTTCAAGCATCGACTAAGTGAGGGTATTATTGTCTCACTTGTCCAATATTAATCCACTTTGCACTGCTCGGCTTTGAAACTTTGAGCCCTACTCTGAGGTGCTCAACATCTCCTCTTTGTGTCATCCTCACCTTCCTGTCCAACACTATGTCTTCCTACAATTCATTAAGATATTCAGGTAGCAGGTCATCAATAGAAGGCAACTGACTTTTCTCTTCAGGATCCTCAATCAGTGAGGGTTCAAACAATCTCAAGCAATCTGCATTTACGACTCATTAGATGTGCATGTAAGTTGATAGATCAAGGCAAAAATTATTCTTAACAATCTTCTCAAGTATTTTGAAAGGTTCATACCTGATAGGCTTTAGCTTCTTACCTTCACCTCGCATCCTATCCTTGCTGATATATAGCTAGACCTGGTCACCAACATGAAAACTATGCTCCATCTGATGCTTGTCATGCCTCGCCTTGTATTTGGCTTGGCTCTTTTCCAGCTGTTCCTGTACTGCCTGGTGGATCTCCTAGATTTGTTCAATGAACCTAGTTGCCTTTTCCACATCACTGTGTCCCTCAACTGTGGTATCTTTAGCAAAGACAAAATCCAAAGGAGACCATGGTGTGAAACCAAAACAGGTCTCAAAAGGATATCTCTATGTATAGGAATGTTTTGCTCTATTGTAAGCATGTTGCACATAACACAAGTGTTCATCCCAAAGCTTAGGATGTTTGTTGGAATATCCTCTGAGTAACTGGATCACTGTCCTGTTAAGTACTTCTGTCTGGCCATCAGTTTGTGGATGAAAAGCTGTGCTTTTCTTTGGTTTTGTGTCCATTAGTTCCCATAGATTTGACCAAAAATTGCACACAAATTAGGTGTCTCGATCAGATGCAATAGAAGTGGGTAATCCAAAATGAACCCATACATGTTCAAAGAATAGTTTTACAGTTTGTTCAGCTGTAATCTATTTATTACAAGGTATCAAAATACACATTTTACCAAACCTATCCACAAGAACATATAGATAATCATGACCTTTCCTATATTTAGGCAGTCCTCCCACAAAATCCATGGAAACACTTTCCCAAGGGTGAGAAGGTACTGGTAATGGAGTGTACAAGTCTAGTTTTCTGTTGTTGGGCTTGCTTTTAGCACACATAGTACACCCTCTTACATATCTAGAAACTGTCTCATTCATTTTTGGCCAATAACAAAATCTTTGCAGCTGTGCAACTGTTTTACTTACCCCAAAGTGACCTGATATCAGAGAAGTGTGTGCTTCTCTAATTATCCTTACTCTCTCAGTTTGTGGAATGCAAAGTTTCCCACAATGGTATAAGAGTCGGTCCTTCACATGGTAATCCAATTCTTCTACTCTTCTACCTTGACTCAAAGTTGCATATACATCTTTAAAGTCTATATCTTGAGCATATTGTTCAATGCAGCTTTCATGTAGCACAAAATTATGCTTAAGTATAGTAGATGCATTTATAATGGGTCTAGATAACATGTCTCCAACTTTGTTATGTATGCCCTTTCTATATCTGATGACTAAATGAAACTGTTGTAGAAAACCCATCCATCTGTAATGTCTTGATTGCTGCAACTTAGTTTGGGAGTGTAGATATTGAAGTGGTTTATGATCAGTATGTATTATTGTTTCTTTTCCCATTAAGTAATGTTTCCACTTTTTCACACTCTGAACTAATGCATACAATTCTTTATCATATGTAGGATAGTTAACTACTGTAGGATTAAAAGTTTCAGAATGATAACATATGGGTTTAATTTGCTATGTCAACATTTCTCCCATGGCATAGTCACTGGCATTTGTTTGGATCTCAAATGGTCTTTGCAGATCAGGAAGTGCTAGTACAGGTGTTGTACTAATCTTTTCTTTCAAGGTGTCGAAGGCTTTCTGATGTTTGCCTCCCCACTAAAGCACCTTGTTCAATCCTGTTAAAGCATGTAAGGGACCTGCAATTGAGGAAAAGTTAGTTATGAACTTCCTCCAATATTGTGCTGCTCCTAAGAATCTTCTCACTTCTGTAACAGACTTGGGTTTAGGCCAGTTTACAATGACTGCCACTTTAGAGGGATCTATTTTCAATTCACCACCCCCTACTATGTGACCCAAATAATTTAGAGATGTTTTTCCAAATTCACATTTTGAGAGTTTAACATGAAGTTTTTCTCTTTTCAAAACATCTAGTGTCTGCTTAACATGCTTTAACTATTCTTCCCACGTTTTGCTGAAAATCAGAATATCATCCAGATACACAATAACAAAATCATCAAGAAAAGGTCTGAGTACATCATTCATTTTTCTGATGAAATAGCAGGAGCATTAGTTACGCCAAAAATCATAACTAGCCACTCATACAATCCCTTCTTTGTTTTGAAAGCAGTCTTCCATGCATCTTGTTTTGCAACTCTGACCTGATGGTATCCACTGTGCAACTCTAGCTTGGTGAAATAAACAGCTTCCTTCAATTGATCTAAAAGATCATCTATGTGAGCAAGGGGATAACAATTTTTTATTGTTATATTATTCAGTGCTCAGTAGTCAATGTACATTCTCCACGAGCCATCTTTCTTTCTCACCAAAATTATTGGTGACCCACATGGTGATGTACTAGGCCTGATGAATCCCTTCTTGAGCAACTCCTGCACCTGCTTCTTGATTTTAGAATTCTCTAAAGCAGACAGCGTATACATTCCAATGTTAGGCAATGGAGCATATTGCTGCAAAATAATATCATATACTATTTCCTTTTTGGGTGCCAGACCTTTAGGTTCTTGAAAGAAGATATCATACTATGAAACAACCTTTTCTATATCAGCTTGTTGTTTAGCATTACAGCCCTCAAATACATTGGTTTTATCAAGTTTCTTTTCCTTTACAACCATCAGTAAGAATTGTCTGCATGAATTTATCATTCTTTTCATCTGCCCTAAGTTTATGAGAATATAATTATTCTTGAGCTTACAAGCTCTTACAAAGTATTCGATTCCATATTTAACAAGTAGATACTTGTTCTCAGCTCTATAGAAAATAGCTTTTCTATCATAAAAGTAAGGGCTTCCTAAAACAATTCCACATATATCCAAAGGAATTATGTCTAACTCAACCTCATGTACAAATGTTGACCTAAATTAAAACTTGAGTTTGCACTGTTTAGTCACTTGTAGATGTGCTTTAACATTCAACCATTCTAATGGGTATGGTTTCTTGTGAGGTGTAGTTGCTAATCCCAATTTCTTTACAATTGCTTCAGAAATTAAATTTACTTGTGAGCCACTATCAAACAAAGTATCAATCTTTTGATATTTGGAAACAACTCGAATATGGAAAAGCTCATGTCTTTTTCTCTCATTTTCTTCATCAATAATAGATTGAGCAGAATTACTAGTAGATGTTTCAGAATTCTTACCTTTTATACCTTTGGTTGCAATGGTTGTTTCATCTCCCGAGTCTGACCCCAAATCTTTTTGAATAGCTACAACAGTCTTCTTCTTCTTACCCTCGAACTTCTTAGGTCTCAACTCTGGATGCAAAATCTAGCAATGCTCATCATCATGCCCATCCTTTTTACAGTGAGTGCATGAAGCTTTGCTCTTCTGTGCAGTGTTAGCCTTCCATGCCTTCCACTTCTTCTTCTTTTTCTCCTTGCCCTTGCTTGCAGTGGGTTGGGATGGTCCCCCAACTTCTAGATTTCCATTCTTTCCTCTAACTTCTAGATGAGTAGCTTGTACAGATACCTCATCTATACTAGTGGGATTAAACATGAGGATGGTATGCCTCATGTAGCTATGTAGACCACCAATGTACTACATCAAAGTCTCTGGTGAGTCTAGTGAGACTCCTAGAATCAATGCTATCTTTCCAAATTTTTGAGTGTACCCTTGCACACTTTTCCCTTTCAACTGCCGAAGAGTTTGCCAACTCATCATGGCTTGTTGAATGTAGGCCAATGGATAGAACTGCTTTTTGATTGCAGAAACAAATTCACTCCTGACAGAGATGGTCTTACCATGTCTTTTCATGTCAGCTTAGGTTTTGGCTTCCCACCAAACCAAGGCAATGCCTCCTAGGTGTAGGCTTGCCAACTGAATCTTGCTCTTATCTAAATTGATGTTCTGTACTCTGCAATAAACATCAATTTGTCTAATCCAATTGTCCAACTTTTCTGCATTTAATTCTCCATAATATATAGGCAAATCAAATTTAACATCTAGTTTGATCAAAGATGCTTTCTTATTATACACAGGTCTATTAGGAGGTGTGAAAAAGTTTTCCTCTTTCTCTTTTCCTTTGGAGTGGTCATTGAAGTGAGACTCATCTTCTTCTTTTTCTTTTTTAGAACCTGATGAATCTTCATCCTTATGCTTCCTAAAGTCCCTATACATTTCTTCCACCATGGACTTTATGGCTAGGAAAATTTCTATGAATTGAGGGTCTGGCCCCACAGAACATTCCTTTGACATTGTCTTCCAAGGATAGACTCTCCCAATTTCAGGATTCGTTTCGACCAACTCTCCTTCTCCTAATTTTAGCTTTGATCTAGTGAGCATCCAACAACTAAACCAACACAAGCTTGTCTAACATTACAGCCTAAAGCTCTGATACCTCTTGATCTGAAAATCACCCTATGAGTGATCTTAGTTAAAGATTTGTTAAATGAAGGTATTACAGAGCCATGTGTTGGTGTGTGTCTATGTTATTTGGGAAATGTATTGATCAGATTGCAAATACACAGACACTTGAAATGGAAAACAATAGAGAAATACAACAAGCAAATATAAGAACACGAGAATTTAGTAAGGAGTTCACCCTATCCTCTTGGACTACATCTCTGGTCCAGCTCTTAGTGGTGACCATCTTTTATTGTTTCTTAAAGAAGAGAATTACAATGAAGGAGCTCAATGTGAGTCTTCTGAAACAGAATTTGCTTTGCAGGGTGGTTCTTGGATTCCCCAAGCCACTAGAGTGCATAGACTCTTTTCCTCACCAGCTCTTTGACCTCTCTGGTCTTTAATGGAAGGAGCCAAGTGTGGTACTCAGTCGTGATAAATCCCCTCAGGGATGGCTTGAATCTCTCAAGCTCTCTGGTGCTCGACGCTGTCTTTGGTCGGCTCAACCCTTTTTCTTCTTTCTGCTTTTTGCTTCACTGTCTTTTCTTCATTTTCTCTGTCTTCTTTCCTTTCTTCTCTTTCTCCATCTTATGTCTTCCATCTTCTGCTTTGTCTATTCATGGCTTTAAATCCATTCGAGCTCATGGCTGTTCGATTCCCCTTCCACTTCTGTCAGAACACCTGCTGCAGCTTCGCTTGGAGTTCCCTACTTCGGCATCATCATCAGGCTCATAGGGAGTGGCCACCTATCCTCCTGTGAACTGCGCCAGCTTTTTCCTCATTGGTTCAATTCTTCGGTTACATCATGGAATGAGTTGTCTGCCACCTTGGTGGTCAAATCGGACCTCAAATTCTTATAGATCGCGACTTATTTCCCTGTCAATTCTGGTTTCCCCATCAGGCGCGATCTCAGTCGTTAGATCTGGGGCCTCCAGATCCGATGCCATTCACACATTTCGTGTGGTTGACTTGCTCGACTGTTAGCATGTGATGAGCGGTGGTTTTCTCTCTCCTATGCTTGCCACGTTTCGAGCGCTGAGTGGAATCACTCCATTTTCGCCAAATCTGCTTACCGCCCAAGGGTGCCCCCGATAAATACCACCAGTTTTTGGAGCGCAGGTCCTACCTTAGCCTTTAGCGTTTTCCCCACGGTTTTCCTAGCTCTCATGTGACTGAGCGCTCAGGGCTTCTCCTTCTTGAGGGGTTTTGCCCAATGATCGTGCATCAAAAACTGCCTCCTTTTCCCAATCTGGGCTTCCCAAGGGCTAGTTTCACCTCTTGCGCAGTCTCCATGGGCCTCGGTCAGTGTGCTTTGACCAAGGTCCTCATCGTTCTAGGTTGGCTGCTAACTGCCACTATTTAGAGGTGTTTCTAATCGATGCTCTTAATTCTTTGAAGCTTGTCCCTACCTGATACAGTCATGGTTCTCTGATAACTCTTCTTCATGGATCCAATTTGGATCAAGAAGAATAAATGTTTACATGTGAGATTAATTTTTCATGTTAAAATAGCTACCATGCATCTAGAGGTTCAATTTTTGGAAAATATTGCATGAATTATTGAAAGAAAAAGATAGCGTAATGAGACTAATCTTGGAAAATATTTAGATGAGTTATTGACAAATAGCATCCAAATATGTCTTCTTATCTCCCAAACCATAATATCTTTGTGAAAAATGAAAGTGGTTTTTTTCAATGATCTCGTTATTGACATAAGCATCTTTTTGATTTGGACAATTCATTTTCAACCTCTTGAAAACCACACCGAAAGTTGATGACCAAAACATAAAATTATTTAATATTTAAAACTTGAAAAATGGGTTGCAAATATTTATTCAAATCTTCCAAATTATGAAATATATGTAAAAACTGAGAGAGGTATTTTTAAATTAACTCGATTCCAAAATAAACCTCTTTTTTTTCAAAAATTCATTTCCAAATGTTCGAAAATTGTGCCCAAAGTTGATGGCTAAAACACGAAAAACATAGTCAAACAAAGTTTTTCCACTAGATTTGTCAGCACAATAAGAACAATTGTTTATGTATATACAAACGTAGCTAATTTATTAGTGTTCTTGTAAAATAATGAGTTGTTTTGTGCTCAATTATTTATATTGATCTTGCATGAAAAGAATAAGTTATTATGATAGATTTCTTGTACAGAAAGATATATCTGACTGCATGCAGAGGAGAATATAATTATTATGTTAGAGCTTTTTAAAATAGATAATAATTATCTTTTTAGCTTTACTTGGAATAGGGCATGCATTTTCATTTACAATAGTTATTCCGAATATCTCTCACTTGCAAAATATTTTTTTGGAAAGAACATGCATTTGCATGCATATGGACTATTGTAGTGTTTTCATCCAAAGGATGTACGAAAAGAACCCACTTAAGATATTGGATGACAAATGATCTCAATAATAGAAATGAATGCTAAACATTGTACATCTGCAGCTATTGATAGAAACAAAACCTTCCAAAATCCTAATCTATGCTGCAATCATTGTTAAACACTAAAATGAAGAGCAATAACCCCAAAACATCCAATGGAAACAAGATTTGTAAAGAATGATTTTATTATAACACCTGTGAAGGGAACAAATATATGTTACGAGTCCCCCTCTATGGGATGGGTTCTTGGCAATCCTCAAACACTTTCAGCTTCTGTAGAGTCTCTCTCCTCTATAATGCATAAACCCAGCAAAAATATGGTGTGCGACAATGAAAATAATCAGAGTTACAATAGTGAGTGCAACAATGAAAACAATCAAAAGTGAATAATGAATGGAAAACCCTTGTATTTATAACAAAATATTGAGATATCCTCTAATAATGAGCAATAATAAAATATTATTGATCCCATTCTTGGAATAACCACTTGGAACATTTTATTATATTTGTTTAGGAGGGAAAAAGTACTTAAACTTTTATTTAGAAATAATAAATAAATAAATGATTTATTTATCTCAAGGAATTAGTTAAGGAATAATAAACAAATAAGGATTTATTTAATTATTCCTAAGGGATTTAGTCAAATTTAACAAAGAATAGTAATTAATTAATTAATGATTAATTAGTTATTCTTAGAGAAAAATAAGAAAAATAATGACTTATCTATTTATTTTTCATGATTGGGTCAAATTTAATAAGAAATAATAATAAAACAATGGTTTAATTAATTATTCCTAGAAGAAAATAAAATAAATAGTGATTTATTTAATTATTCTTCATGGGTTTAACTATAAATTACTTAATAAAGGTGGTTTATTAGGTAATTTCTCACAGTGGAAGCAATTTTACTATGGTAAAATTAGCTTTACATGGTGTGCTTCGATCCATCTAGTAAATTAGGCTAGATGATCAATTTTTTGGTGATAACTTGGACATTATCCATTGTTCTAGATTCCTTTTACGTATGCTGAGGGGGTTATTTCTAATGAAAATTATGTAATTGAATGAATAAAGATCATAATTATTGAGCTAGAAAGATATATATTATATATTTCCATGCACAATAATTGTATCTATTATGTTCACATTCCTTTGGAAATACTATGAATTTTCTTGCAAAATTATGTTAACTATCCTCTCGAATGATTAGGCATGTACATATAAGAGTATGTTACCATTCTTTTGGAAATATTGTTCTTTTTCATGCAAGAGGATGTTAGCCTCATTTTGAGAAAATACTATGTATCTACATGCAAGAATAATAACTATTATGAAAAGTTTATGTATTCACATGAATGAGAAAAGTCATGAATAGCAAACCATGAGCTCACCATCACTTATCAAAATTTGTTAGTAACTCATGTCCTTGATACCATCAAGTAAAATAATCTTCAAATAATATATCATGTGCAACATATCATGTACATGTGAGAGCCAATTACTATCAGCATCATCATCCATAACTACACCATATGCAACTTAGGCATCTTTGAAGGCATAATGATAGCAACATAAAACTAATGAGTGACATGCATCATCATTAAAGAATGAGGTTGTGTAATGAAGCTCTATTTGTCTACTTGAACTTATGAAGATCAACATGTAAGAAACATAACACATGTACCATATTCATCATCAAAATAATCTTCTATAATCATAAATTTGATTAGTAGCATCATAAAAACTATGTGGCTCAAGAAATATATAAGTATCATCCATGATTTCATCGTGGGAAACCCATGACAACAACATAGCATGATGTAACATATAGTCATCATTCAAAAACTCCAGCAACATGATTATCTTCAGCAAAATCATTAATATAAGCATCATTATGTAACAAGAAATTCTCATGAAATCATAATGCCAACAATGCACTATTAGAAGCATATAAAATTCTCCCCCTGAACCTATGGCAACTATTCTCTGTCAGGTCTGATCACATCAACTCATCCATCGGTAAGGTGATTAAGGAAACTTCATCAATTAGTGAATCCATGCCATATTACAACAACTCATAAACCATTATAATCTGATATCATCTCTAAGTAGATTCCACTAACTGTAACCAACCGAAGACAGAACTAGAAAGCGAAATAATAACTAACAGAAACATATCATAACTTTTCTTGGGACAATCCTATTGTTTCTTCATCATAGAGAAACATACATGATTATTTGGATCTAAACTTGCGTATATATGTGACTATCCTTCATAGGATCTGCATATAGAAAGTAAAATGTTGAACTTTCATAACCACAACCGTCCTTGAGCATTTACTATCTGTACATGTTCATTGTTACTACATCAGATGTACTACTAGTAATCACGAATATTAAAACAACCATGAGAATCATCATCAACATATGTATTGCTCCCCCTGATATTATACATCCTTGATCCTGAGGACATGGTAATCATCTTTTATTATCATGAGGTCATGTGCCTCACATTACTTCTGCAAGCACTGTTAGAAGTATTCTTTTAAGAATAATGGATTGCAATGGGTACCATATTCTTTTACTCTGATTCTAATTCCTCCTCATATTTGTGAGAATTCATTTGTTTAAGCACATATAATTTCTTTGAGTTTCTATATCCTCCTGATATGACCTTTCTAGATTCTTCATCTATAACTTTACATTTGGTTGATGTAAACACAATTACATTTCCTTTATCTGCCATTTGACCTACACATAGAATTGTTGGAAATAATACTGAGAGGGGGGTGAATTAGTATTAGCAAGTCAATAATTTTTCATTTCCATAATAAGATTTATATACGCTACTTCAGTTAATGGAACTCACGTGCACACACAACTGTGGTTAAGGAAACTAGTGTATATCCAATAAACTTATGATTCAGTTAATTCATCATATGTTGTTTTTTATTCAGTGCATAACCATATAAATAATAACCAGGTGCAATAAAAATAGAACAAACCATCACATAAGAAACACAAATGAACACCAAGATATAAGGTGGAAACCCAATGTGGGTGAAAACCACCTCCTCCAATCGTCTCTTTCTTCTTTTAATAATAAGAGAATTCTGTTTACAATTTTTGTATTGGAGCAGTCTTACACTAGTATGAAGGCTTCTACCTATAGAAGGCTACAACCTTCACTCGTTCTCCAGCTTCTACTGGAAGGGAGCTACAACCCCCTAGCTCTTGTACTAGCTGATATGTTTACTTGTACGTAGGCGCTGGCCTACAGAAGGCTACAACCTTCTCTTTTCTTCAGGGACCACGTTTCATAAATTTTCAGAGTAGATCCATCAACAAAATCATTCAATCATCAAATATATCTGCATCAACCAATCTCCTTTTGGACCAACCATAACTGAATCGATCAACCACTTTGATAACCCATTAATCTGATTATTCATAACGCAGTCACCAGAACCCAAGCCAGAAGCCATAACACTACAACAACAAACATAAGCAACTAAAACATATTTTATAATGTATACATTACTTCCATGTGTCGAACCTGCGTGCATACGTGCTTTCCTCAAAGTGAACCAACGTACAGATCTGCAGATCAAATTTATGATGTATACATAGCTTAGATATGCAAAACCAGCATGTATACGCTTCTTTGCTAAATTGAACCTACGTACAGATATGTAAATGATGATTTAAACATTACAAATATTCTAGACTTCAGTCATACCCAGATCATCATAGTATTAGGCCTTTCTCAATACCATGGACCAAAAATTTAGTTTTCCAAGATATACACAGTTTTGCTTCTGCGAAAGTGCGGGTGTATGTATACGCGGCTTGTATATAGTGAACCTACATGCAGATGCAGCTTGGTCAATGGTGAACCTACGTATACCTCTTTTTATTCATTCTATGAAGACTGATTTGTAATTCTTTGTTGTTTACATACTATACTTTCATATGAGTGAGTTGCCTTCTAAATTGAGCCCTTGAAGCTGCCTTGCATTTCATCACATTTGTAAACACTACTATCATGCATTCTGTCACATCTAATATCTCGTCTATAGATTCATCTAGTTACCATATATAGGTGAGCTGTTCTGCTACAAGTGGGTTTCGATCAAGTACAACACATACATCCTAATGCCAACAATCTCCCCCTTTTAGACTTGATGGCAACAACCACAACAAGGCATGCTCCCCCTGAGTGCATGCTTAATTCTATGATATGTTGAAGTGTGTTGATTGAGCTCTCATGAATGAGTCCATGCTCCCCCTGAGCATAAGCAAAGTCTACAAAAAGATGTTCTAAAAGAAGAACATGACTCTATACATACATCACAAATGACCTTCCTATCACCAATGGCTCATACATACATCCATCTTCCAACCAAGTGGGGATATACCAAATTTGACTCATCCACCCAACCAAGTGGGGATATATCAATTGTTTATACATGTCAAAAACAAGAAACATTACATCATCCATCCCATGCATAGTGGGGTTACAAATTAGGTCTTTTCATGGCTGCTACATTAAAAGATATACATGACATATATAACAGAGACCAAATATCTTAAACAATACCATGATAGTAATCAACAACTATCATATGATTTGCACCATCAGTAGCATCCAGCAACCTATATATGTCCATCATCAACCATGTTCTCCCCTTGAACCTGTTCCACCTGTTCACTGTCACATATAATCCTTGCATATGTCAGTAAGAGATATCAAAACATCAATTTATCAACAAATTTATGAGGACTGATATATTTCCACATGTTATCAGTAGATTGCAACCATCATCAAACAGAGTAGATAATTGGCATAACCATAGCAGACCCCTTTTCTTGAGTCTGGCCTACTGCTTTTCTTTATACCAACATATACGTGACTGTGCCCACAGAAACTTGTGTATGTACATGACTATGCTTCATGAAACTCGCGTCTAACCACCTTTCTCTGAAAAATAGGATTTAATGGTAGGATGACACAAAAACTACTCCCAGCTTTTGCCTAAGATATTCAAATGTCTCTCTGGGTAGTGGTTTAGTGAATATATCAGCAACCTGTTCTTTGGAGGCAATATACTCCAATTTAACCTTTTGTTCAAGCACTTGTTCACATAGAAAATGATATTTGATAGTTATGTGCTTGGTCTTGGAGTGCATGACTGGATTCTTTGAAATACTAATGGAACTTGTATTATCACATAGAATGGAGATGGGTGGAGTACATGTGATCTGAAAGTCTTGTAAGGTTTGCATCATCCAAAGTAGTTGTGTGCACCAAGATGCATCAGCCACATATTTTGCTTCAGCTATAGATAATGCAATTGAACTTTGTTTCTTGCTGAACCAAGACACTAACTTGGAACCCATATAGAATGCACCACCACTAGTGTTTTTTCTGTCATCAACACTTCTTGCTCAATCTGCATCTATATATACATGAACTGTAAGATTTGTATCTCTAGGATACCATAAACAAAAGTTTTGTGTTCCTTGAAAATATTTTAAAATCCTATTGGTTGCCTGAAGGTGTGATTCCTCTGGATTTTCTTGGAATCTTCCAACTATTACCACTGCATACATGATGTCTAGTCAGGTACCTGTTCGATAAAGAAAACTCCTAATCATGGATCTGTATGTTAGTTGATGTACTGATGTCGATTCATCACTTGAGCTAAGACTACATCCTATTACCATTGGTGTACTTACTGGTTTAGAATCTTCCATGCCATACATTTTTAGGATCTGTTTGAGATAAATGATTGTGAGAGAAAAATACCATCTTTATTTTGTTGAACTTTTAGACCAAGAAAATAGTTAAGCTCACCAAGCAAGGACATTTCAAATTCTTGCTGCATTATTGAAGAAAAATTCTAACTCATGGATTCTTCATTGCTGCCAAAAATGATATCATCAACATACACAACAATTATTAGCAATTTACCAATGTCCATCTTTGTATATAGATTGATATCTGCTGACCCCTTTGAAAAACCCTGTTGGTGGAGATATTTGTCAAGACGGTAATACCATGCCCTTAGAGCCTGTTTTAGACCATAGAGAGATTTTCTGAGTTTGCATACAAGTTTTGCATCATCTCCAAGAATGAATCCTTCTGGTTTTTCAATATAGACTTCTTCTTCAAAGTCTCCATTGAGAAAGGTAGATTTTACATCCATTTATTATACTTTGAATTTCTAAAAAGTAGAAAGAGCAAGAAACAGTCTTATGGCTTCAAGTCTAGCAACAGGTGCAAAATTTTCTTAAAAATCTATACCTTCTTATTGAGCATATCCTTTACAAACAAGTCTGGCCTTGTTTCTAATAACTTCTCCATTTTTGTTCAGCTTGTTTTTGAACATCCATTTAGTTCCTATGATATTCTTATCATGAGGTCTAGGAACTAATTACCAAGTATTATTATTTACGATTTGTTCAAGTTCTTCATTCATGGCCTTGACCCAACATTCATCTTTGCATGATTCATTTACATTTTGAGGTTCAGTGGAAGATAGTAATGTTAGATAGCTTGAAGTTTTGGCAATGGTTCTTCTAGTTTGCACACTTGCCCCTTTTTCCCCCAAAATTTGAGTTTCTGGATGATTTTTCTGAACATACCTAGACGAAGTCTTTCCTTCTATCATTATCTCTTATTCTAGTGATTCATTGGTTTCTTCGTCAGAATTAGTCTGATTTGAAGTGGGAAAACGATCCTCATCTTCTTCATTATCATAATCTTTGGTTTTTATCTGTTTTGTATTTTTGCATGCTTCATCAACTACAACATCAATACTTTCAATAATTTTCCCAAGTCTTTTACTGTAACATTTATATCCTTTACTTCGGGAAGAGTAGCCAAGAAGAATACCTTTATTTGCTCTGGGTTCAAACTTACCAAGTTTCTCATTAGTCCTTTTTATGTAACATTTCCTTCAAAACACTTTGAAGTATTTTACAGTAGGAGTCTTACCATACCAAAGTTCATGTGGAGTTTGAGTGCTGTTTACCCGAACATTTTCTTGGTTGAGAATAGTGACGGCGGCGAATGCAGCTTCACCCAAGAAGGTTGCAGGAGTTCCCGATTCATCTAGCATAGCACGAGCCATTTGTTGAATAGTTCTACTCATCCTTTCTACCACTCCATTTTGTTGAGGAGTCCTTGCAATGGAGAACTAACTTTTTATTCCATGTTGTTCACAAAAATCAAAGAATTGATCTGAGGTAAATTCCCCTCCTCGATCCGATCTAAGGCATTTGATTTTGAAATCTGATTCATTTTCAACCAACCCTTTGAAGGCTTTGAAATTTTAAAATGATTCATATTTCTGCTTTAGAAGACCTATCCAACACATTCTAGAAAAATAATCAATGAATAATATAAAGTATTCTTCTCCACGAGGTTATTTTTTCCTTGATGGTCCACATAAATCAGTATGAACAAGTTCAAGAGGCTTACTTGCTGACCCTTCATTTTCGATGAAGTGAGATCTGGTTTTCTTACCGAATTGACATGATTTGCATACAGTATTTTCAGGAATGTTGATATCTGGAAGATCACGAACAACCTGGAATATGCATGCTTTTCTTATTTGAGAAAAGCTTAGATGTCCCAATCTTCTATGCCATAGCCAGTTTTAATCATTTTTACTTAGATAGCATTGTTGTTGTCCTCCCTTGAGTATGTATAGGTTGTTTGGAGTTCTTGTCCCTTTGATCATGGTTTCTCCTGTATGAAGCTCACGAAAAACACATCCATTTGATCGAAACACTATTTTATTTCCTTGATCACACATTTGACTCACACTCAATAGGTTATGCTTCAAGCCATCAAAATACATAACATTCCCAGCTTTAACTTTTTCTTTCAAGAAAACAAATCCTTTACCTTTTATGACAACAGGAGTGTCGTTTCCAAACGAGACACTCTTTTCCTTTTCTAAGGCATTATACGAGTGCAGTGTTTCTTTGTCACCCATCATGTGTTTTGAGCATCCACTGTTGATGTACCACTGGTTTTCTTGTACTTCTGCATACAAGGCTAAAACAAAACTTTCTGTTTGCGGTTCTTTCTTTCTCCACATTTTGGAATTTAATGGAGTTTTCTCCTTTTTAGTTATTTTCCAAAATTTACTCCTGCATTCAGATTCTTCATGGCAAAAGTTGTTACACATTGAGTAGCTTCGTGTCCAAAATTATGACATGAGAAACATTGACCATTAAGGAAATTCCCGCGATTATCAAATCTACTGACCTGTTCATTATAGTTTCTATTGATATTTATCTTTGAAGCAAATTGAATATGATTTACCTGATGTTGATTTTGGCTTCTATTCATCCTTGAAGTAAATCGAGCCTGATTCCCCTGGTGATATGCTTTATACCTTTGCTGATGGTTTCCAAACTGTTCATTGCTCTTTGTTGCATCAAGATAGCTTTTAGTGGAGGTTGACGGCTTCTGTGATTGAGATGTTTCTTCAGTATATCCAAGACCTGTCTTTATCAGAGGAGAGCACTGCACTTTGATAATTTCATAAAAGGTTTCTAATCCTTTAGCAAATCTAATATTGAGAGATTTAGTTTTCTCAAGATCCTTTCCTAGACCCACAATTTCACATTCTAGCTTTTCATTGTGTTTTTCTCTTTCAGCAAGTTGGTATGTCAAGGTATATATAATCATATTCTTTTCTTCTAAACAGATTTTGAGTTTAGATATTTCTTCATAAAGATCATCTTCATCTAAAGAATCCAAAAAATCATCATCTTCATAAGCCATCAGAAGTCTATAGTTATTACTATTTTCAACTTCATCACTATTTGATAAACCATCTCTATCTTCATGAGTATAGTAGCTCTTTTTACTTACACTTTGTTTTCTATTCCATTTTGTAGATTCCTTCCTATATCATATTTATCTTTATGAGGACATTTGGCAGCATAATGACTGACTCTACCACAGGAAAAACATTTGAAAGGTAGTTTACCTTTGAATCTTTTGGAACCTCGTTGAAGCTTCTTGACAAAGTTTGCTTCCTCTTCTTCTTCTGAAATATGTCCTGATTCATTGAGTTCTTCTTTTCCTTTTATTAAAGCTTTAAATGTAGCTTCTCTCATATCTGATGGACCTCCTTTTCTCATCTCAAAGGTAGTTAAGATTCCGTGAAGCTGTGTCATAGTAATAGTTTACAGATCCTACTTTTCTTCTATGGCAGATATTTTTGATTCAAATTTAGCACATAAGGATCTTAAATTTTTTTCAACTAAGGTAACTTCCTTTATCTCTTCACCCAGATTGTTCATGAAATTAACAATCTCATCTATACGTAAGAAGTAACTAGCTATACTTTCATCATTGTGCATCTTGAGAGTTTCATATTGAATTCTGAGAGTTTGCAGTTTAGCACATTTTACCTGAGAGTCTCCTTCATAGCTTAGAATGATTTTGTCCCATATTTCTTTGGATGATTTGAGCTACATAACTTTGAAAAACTCTGATTGTGACAAACTTCCCAATAATGTATTGATAGCCTTGGCATTGATTTCATATTGCTTTTTACCTACTGTATCTGTAGGAATTACTAATGGAAATGTATATCTTCCTTCCACGATTTCCCAGACATCTGTTCCAAGAGATTGAAGATAGGTTGTAGTTCTTACCTTCCAATAAACAAAGTTGCTCCCATCAAAGATTGGTGGTCTCATGGATCCCCTGCTTTCTTAATTACTCATGATGATGGATCTTCCTTCAAGCGATCAAGCTTCTTGTGAAGGATCTACTCTGATACCAATTGTTGGAAACAATACTAAGAGGGGGGGTTGAATCAGTATTAGCAAGTCAATAATTTTTCATTTCCATAATCAGATTTATATACGCTACTTCAGTTAATGGAACTCATGTGTACACGCAACTATGGTTAAGGAAACTAGCGTATATCCAGTAAAATTATGATTCAGTTAATTCATCATATGTTGATCTTTAATTAATGTATAACCATATAAACAATAACCAGGTTCAGTAAAAACAAAACAGACCATCACACATAAGAAACACACATGAAAACCAAGATATAAGGTGGAAACCCAATGTGGGTGAAAACCACCTCCTGCAATCGTCTTTGTCTTCTTTTAATAATAAGATAATTCTGTTTACAATTTTTGTATTGGAGCAGTTTTATACCAGTACGCAGGCTTCTAACTACGGAAGGCTACAACCTTCTCTCGTTCTCCAGCTTCTACTGGAAGGGAGATACAACCCTCTAACTCTTGTACTAGCTAATATGTTTACTAATACATAGGTGCCAGCCTATAGAAGGCTACAACCTTCTCTTTTCTTCAGGGACCACATTTCATAAATTTTCATACTGGATCCATCAAAAACATCATTCAATCATCAAGTATATCTGCGTCAACCAATCTCTTTTTGATCCAACCACAACCGAATCGATCAACCACTTTGACAACCCATTAATCTGATTATTCAAAATGCAGTCACTAGAATACAGTCACTAGAACCTAAGCCAGAACCTAGAACACTGGAAGAGCAAACAAAAGCAACTAAAACATATTTTATAAGGTATACGCTACTTCCATGTGTTGAGCCTATGTGCATACGTGCTTTCCTCAAAGCAAACCTGCGTACAAATTTGCAGATCAAATTTATGATGTATACGCAACTTGGATATGCAAAACCACCGTGTATACGCTTATTTGCTAAAATGAACCTACGTATGGATCTATAATTTATGATTTAAACATTACAAATATTCTAGACTTCACTCATACCCAGATCATCATATTTACAGAGTACAACATGTGTCAGTTATTCAGATACATGATCAAACCACGTAAAAATAATTCACTTCAAGCCTTAAGATATTCATACATCATTAGATCTTGTCCTTCATCAAACGCTAAGGTTTATCCTTGGTTCAGATCAAACATAGCACCATAAGCCAATAACCTGCATATTAGATCTCACACTTCATTAGATATTTGATACTTGCACACAATGGCCTAATGATTTTCTCCTCCTTTTATAGTCTTAGGCCTTTCTCAATACCATGGACCAAAACCACTTAGGACCAATACCTTGGACCAAATACCTGGGAACAATACCTCGGACCCGATACCTTGGACCAATACCATGGATCAAAATGCCATGGACCAAATACTTTGGATGAAAAATTTAGTTTTCCAAGGTATACGCTCTTTTCCTTCTATGAAAGTGCGTGTGTACATATGGGTAGCTTGTATATATTGAACCTGCATGTATACATTAAGCATGCATGTATACGCAGCTTGGTCAATGGTGAACCTGCATATAGCTCTTTTTCTTCATTCTATGAAGACTGATCTGTAATTCTTTGATGGTTACCTACTATACTTTCATATAAGTGAGTTGCCTTCTGAACTAAGTCCTTGAAGATACCCTACATTTCATCACATTTGTAAACACTACTGTCATGCATTCTGTCAAATCTGATATCTCTTCTGTAGATTCATCTAGTTACCATATACAGGTGAGTTGTTCTGCTACAAGTGGGTTGCCATCAAGTACAATGCATACATCATAATGCCAACAAGAATATTCTACTTTAGTCATTAAACTAATAAAGTATCAGTTGCTGCTCTAAGTTTATTAGTTATGGATCTAACTTTTCCTAGAACTTTTGCTCAAACATTATTTCCAGGAATAACCTTACCATATTGGTTTTTCTTGAGAGACTCCATCTTACTCTTATCTCCAGTCATGTGATGAGAGCATCCATTGTCTTTGTACCATTCATTGTCTTCTTCAAATGAGCAGAGAGCAAGACCACACTTTACCTGCTCTTCTTCTTTCTTATTGTTATGAGAAATGTTGGTGGATCCATCTTTTTCAAGTCTTTTGGCATCAATATTCTTATCTGATTTCTTTCCATGTTGTATGACGTGATTCATACACTTGTTCCTTCATTTGTTTTCTACATACCCAAACTTGTTACAAGAATAACATCTTATGTGAGTATAGGAGTCATAACATTTCTATTTCATACTCCTTCTATTGCAATCAATAGCTTTGTGACCAAATATATTGCAAGAAAAACAATATCCCTTAAAGAATATCGAGTACCTAGAAGCTGATGATCTTTCTATGAATATGTTATTTGCTTTTGATTGAAACAATCTACTTCTACAATTGGTTGCAACGTGTCCATAATTATGACATATACAACATTTAACATTATTGATCAGAGGAGAGAATTGATTAACATTTCTATAGTAAGGATTAAATGATTTTCTTTGAAGATTCACTTCCCTTGGTTGTTTATTGGGTTGACTTCTTATCTCTTTGTTGAAAATTTCAAGTTTTGCATTGTTACCCTTTAAATTTCTTGCATCAACTTCTAAACTAGATCCTCCTTCAACAACTTGTTTTTAAGATTAACAATCCTTTTGAAAGCAAGATAAATTTATGTTCATAGTGGACGCACTACCATCACATAAGCCCAATATCGTTTAAAAAACTGAAACCAATAACTGTATCAAATCACTAAAACAACTTAATCATAAAATCACTAAATAAACCAATTATTGAATCTCAAACAACCAAAGCAACTAGATCATCTCAAATCTCTGTATGATCCTCATCAGACTGTCAAACCACTTATTGTTCACCACATAAAACATATCTTATCACTGCAAACCCTCATTAAGCTCATGTCAAAATATATATGCTACTATTATGAGACATACCACTATATATATGTGCTTTCTCTTCAGATAACCGACGTACATATTACAAAAAACTGAAACCCAAAACTCAATCACTGAACTACTGAAATCAATCACTGAAACACATACTTACCTTGTCACAGATATCTGAACCAAATACAGATCATATCATAGCAACATCATTACTATTCAACATTTCATAACATAATCAGTTCAACCTCAACCAACATTGTCAATCACAGATCATCAGGAAAGAATTCATCCACAGAAAACAGTAAACATAATAAGATTGATCAAACATCATATTCAGAAAAACCATATCATATGTACACGACCATTATAAGACACTTCCATGTACGTACACACCTTTTAAGAAGCATACTTCGTACAAATCTATCCATAATGTAGCATTGATACACGACTACTAAGAAGAAAATTTGCATATGTATGCGATCTTTTTGTATAGAGCTTCAACTACTGAATCATACCTTCGTTTCACAACAAAACATCACTCAAACCCAAAATCTCAGAATATAATATAAAAGAGACACATCATAACACCATCACAAATCTACCACTCCATAAGCAGATTATTCAATGTGTAGTCATTTAAAATCTATAAGATCTTATCCATCATCACACTCTTGGGCGCACACTTATTTGAGACTAAATAATTCATCAATATACCAAATCTTGCAAACTTAGCACATTGATATCAATCTCCTTATCTAGATCAGGCCTTTGCCAATACCTTAGGCAAATTTCGTAGTTATCACAATAGTATTCTTTGATGGGATCAAATATCCATTATTGTGCTCATTGCTATGGACCAATACCATGGTAAAGACCCTTGGTATTGAGAATAATTCAGAGTGGAAATTCTATGTGACATTTCCTCACAAAAGTTGTGTATACAATACTTTGCTTCACAAAACCTACGTATACTTCTTCAACCTTTATCTTTATCATTCCTCTATCCCTGAACAAATATTCCTTTGTCCAATATTTTTTTCACATCCGTACTGGCCTAATGTGTATGCAATGGATGATTGAATCAAATGTATTTATGTCCTAAGGTATACACAAATTTCTCATTTAAGTTTCATATCTTAATTTTAATTTATTATATGATTAAAATATTGCTAACTCAATTGGTCTCCATCGACCAAAAGGTTTAGGATTCTTTTGAGATAATAGAAATCCTAATCACCATGCTAGTGTACTTGTATAACATACTTGACCATAAATGTTGCAAAGACATTTAAGAAATAATCATATTTTAAAAAAATAAGTCCCTCTCACAAAAGATAAGTATTCTACTTTGATCTCTTTATTATTGTTGAGAATTTTCCTTGAAAGAAAAGTTTGGAGGTATAAATATTAAGAGGGAGCTTGCAACTAGAATTACAATTCAAAAGTGAGAAAGAATATTTAAGAAGAAACCCTACAAGGTTTGTAAAAGAAGCAAGGTATTTAAAAATTCTTCTTCATTAAAAGTACGATCATTTTGAAAATTTTTATTAGTATTACTAACTTTTGCAGGTATAGTTTTTTGATATGTTTTTATTAGGGTGATTCATTTCTCAAGAGTTTAATCACCCTAACAAGAATCTTTATGATTCAAAACATGTTGGCATATTTATTAAGTAGGTTTCCATCGAGGAAAACACATTTGTTATAATGCCAACAATATCCCCCTTTTCACTTGATGGAAACCACTTTGGTGTTTGGTCACCATCACCTATAGATATATGTAAACACATATGTAGATATACCAAGTTTCTCTCCAAAGTCACTAAGCATTCCCCAAACTCCAAAATTTTATCCCCCTTTGACATTAAGGGAAAATGGTTGACCAATGTTTAATGAAGGCTTATTTCCATTTGTATACATGACTACTGTAGATATGATCTGTTGAGAACTCTGGATACTAACCATGATCCTCCTAATCGCATGCTGAATTTTCTGAAGATATATAAATAAGTACATGACTCTATGACTCAACCAAACATGACCTTTCCTATCACCAATGACTCATGCTTGCATTGATCACCCAACATATTTGGATTTCATATTTGACTCAACATTACATCACATGCCCAAAATGACGGGTTTACATCACTTGACCACAATAGTCCATACGTCACTAAATTTTCCAATGATTTATAACATAGGTCTTTACTTGACCTTGACATCAAGAGATAGATATGGAATGTATAACCATGTCCAAGGACCTCAATAATAGCATGATATTCATCACCAATCATCATACACCATATAGGATTTGTAGGATAAGCATCTGTGAACAACAACATGAACAAAAATATGCACATCAATTTGCAAGATAAGACAATGTAGCATAATATTTTTCCATAGATATTTCCTATCAACTCATCCATTTGACCTCATCAAGGTCAACTTACTCTTTCGCTTAGTAGGATGAGCCTCAATAAATGTTCATCAAGGGCATATGGATATTTTATAGCATAACAACATATATTTTCATGCATCAATCAACATATGTGAGAACCAAGAATATCATCATAAAGTAAGATAGGGAAAAGTAGCATCAATATTTGACTAATTATGCCATGTCTCCAAGTACCATTTAGAAGAAATAGAAGTAGTATTAATAACAATGTATTTATGAAACGTGAAGTAACACCATTTTCTTGACCCATTGTCATGCAAAAAGAACTATCACACCAACACCACTTGATCAACATACAACTTAAGTAATCATCCATAATATCCTTATCTTTAATTCACCCATCAATGATATCCCATAACATAGAGATAGTAGTATGTATCTAGCTTCTCATCAACGAGAAAAGTCATTAATAGAAAACCATGAGATCACCATCATTTATCAAACTTTGTTAGTCATTCATCTCCTCGATACCATCAAGAGAAATAATCCTCAAACAATATCCCATGTGCAACATGTCATGTACATGTGAGAACAAAGCACTATAGGGATCATCATCCATAACTACACCATATGCAACTTATGCATCTTTGAAGGCGTAGTGACAACAACATAAAAGTAATGAGGCAAACTTATCATCATCAAATAATGAGGTTGTATAATCAAGCTTTGTTTATCTCCTTGACCTTACGAAGATCAACATGTAAGCAACATAACATATGTACCATATGAATCATCAAAATAATCTTCTATCATCATAAATCTGATTAGTGGCATCATAAATTTGATCAGTAGCATCATAAGAACTTTTGGCTTAATAAATATATATGTATCATCCATGATTTCATCATAGGAAACTCATGATAGCAGCATAACATAATGCAACATATAGTCATCATTCAAGAACTTCAGCAACATGAGTATGTTAAACAAAATCATTAATATAAGAATCATTATGTAACAACACATTATCAAGCAATCATAATGCCAACAATGCAATATTAGAAGCACACCAAATGCTCCCCCTGAGCCCATGCCAATTGTTCTTTTTCAGGTTTGATCACATCAAATCATCCATCAGTAAGTTCATCAAGGAAACCTCATCAATCAGTAAATCCATGCCATATTACAACAACTCATAAACCATTATAAGCCAATATCATTTCTAAGTATTATCCAGTGACTGTAACCAACCAAAGTTAGAATCAGAAAGAAAAATAATCACTAACTGAAGCATATCATAACTTTTGCCTGGGACAACCCTATTATTCCTTCATCATAAATAAACATACGCAATTGTATGGATCTGAACATGTGCATATATGTGACTACCCTTCATAGGATCCGTGTACAGAAAGTAAAATGTTGAATTTTCATAACTGCATCTCCCCCTGACCCTATACTATCTGTACCTATTCACTATTACTACATTAGATGTATTGTTACTAATCATGAATATTAAAAAAACCATGGGAATCATCATCAACATATGTATTTCTCCCCTTGATATTATACATCACTGGACCTGAGCACCTAATAATCATTTCTATTCGCATGAGGTCATGTACCTCACATAACTTTTGCAATCATTGTTAGAAGTACTCTTTTAAGAATAATGGACTCCAATGGACACCATCTTCTTTTACTTTGAGTTTGAATCCTCCTCATCTCTTCGAGAATTAATTTCTTCACGCACATATAATTTGTCTGGATTTCTATATTCTCTTGCTATGACCTTTCCAGATTCTTCATCTATAACTTTTCATTTGGTTGATCTAAACACAATTACCTTTCCTTTTTTTTCCATTTGACATACACTTAGAATATTTTTCTTTAGTCCTTAAACTAATAAAGTATTAGCTCCTCCTCTATGTTTATTAATTACGGCTATACCTTTTCCCAGAACTTTTGCTGGAGCATTATTTCCAAGAACAACCATACCATATTGGTGTTTCTTGAGAGACTCCATCTTACTCTTATCTCCAGTTGTGTGATGAGAACATCCGATGTCTATGTACCATTCATATTCTTCTTCAAATGAGTAGAGAACAAGACCACACTTTATATTTTCTTCTTATTTCTACTTATTATGAAAAATGTTCGTGGATCCATATTTTTCAAGTCTTCTGACATCAATATTCTTATATGATTTCTTGCCATGTTGTCTTTTCTGATTCATATGCTTGTTCCTACATTCTTTTGCTACATTGCCAAGCTTGTTATAAGTATAACATCTTATGTGAGCATAGGAATCATCATATTTCTTCTTTGTATTCCTTCTATTGCAATCAATAGCATTGTGACCAAGTATATTAAAAGAAAAACCATATTCTTTAAAGAAGCCTAAGAACCTTGAAGTTGATGATCTTTATGGGAAGTGGTTATTTTCTTGTGATGGAAACAATCAAATTCTACAATTTTTTTGCAACGTGTGCATAATTATGACATATATAACATTCAAAATTATTTATTAGAGGAGATAATTGATTAAAATTTATGTAGTTAGGAGTAAATGATTTTCTTTGAAGATTCACTTTCCTTGGTTGTTGATTAGGTTGGGAATTTCAAGTTTTGCATTGTTACCCTTTAAATTCCTTCCATCACCTTGTGAACTAGATTCTCCTTCAACATTTCCATGAAAACCAAGACCATATTTGATGGTGGGAGACATTTCACTACTAAGAATATTATCAAAAATGTTAGTACTATCTCGAATTGTGAAATGTCTATTGTTTTTCTTTCTAATTTGCCTTTTAGAATGTTTACCTCAACCTCTATTCTTTGATATTTCTTTTCCTTTTCTTTGTCAACCCTTCTTGCTTCTTCCACTTTCCCGTTTAATTTGAGCATCTCTTCTTTCAACCCATTTTCTTGTTCTTAAAATACTTGAAGTAGTTCTTCATTCTGCTTATCTAATTTTTCAAGATATCTTCTTAGAGAGACAATCTCATATTCAAGACATTCACAATATTGTTTAGATTTGACAACAACATTTATTGATTTAATATGATCCTTGTTATCATATTCCTGCAACTTATATTTAATATTACCTATATTTTTCAAAGAAATATGAATTTTTGTTCTAAGAACAAAAATTTCTTCTGACCTGTCTTCTTCTTAATCAACAACTCCATCTGACATAACAAAGGTTTTTTTGCTATCATGTTCATTTTTTGAGAAATTGTTAGAGATAGGACTCCCTGGTATTTCCCTTGATGACCTTCCTTTGGGTTTTCTTAATGGATTCTTTATATCTTATCCAATACTTTCTTTGTAGTTTCATAATGCACAACCCTATTTAATATTGAATAAGGTATGTTATTAATCATGTCACTTAATTCCTTACCGTTCTTTTGCACTTCCTCGTCTGATGGAGGAATTTTGATGTAACCATTTCATACCAAATACCAAACACTGTGGTTTATTAGATTACACTTCATATTTTCTTTCCATTGGTGATAATTATCATTACTTACCATAGTTATGCCTTCATTGTCCATTGTTTCTAACTTGACTTAACACATGCTTCTAGGTAAAACATTTTTGAATATGTTTTCTCTTTAGATTTCTTACTTTCACTTTTACCCATGAGTGAAAGTTCATTCATTTCACTATCATCATCACTCTCATTATTTCATAGACAAGGAGATGGATCACATTTAGAACAAAAGCCCATACCTCATAATTTTTTTTGCTGCCTTCTTCCTTCTTGATCAATAGAAAGAGGGGTGCTCCGAAACCCAAATATTTGTTGACATATGTAATTGTTACTGCATCATATATATCACTATCACAGGTTTCTAAATCCCTCCTTCAAGCTATCTTCTTCATTCCCATCATCTTGACGGATCTCCTTAAAAATATCAAGCTTCCTATGAAGGAACTGGCTTAGTATTTAAAAACTCACTAAAACCTTTCAATTTCTTATTCATATTTCTATATGCCACTTTAATTAAGTGAACTCGCATATGTATGTGACTGTGATGAGGATAAGTGGCATATATCCAATTAATTAACTTTTCAACTAATTCATCATCTATTTAAATTGAGCCAATGAATAAATATTTCTTTAGACATTAATTAAACAGTAAGCATGTGCAATATGAACAAAAGAAACCATCACACATAAGAAATACATCAACGCACATGAAAACCAATATTTTAAGGTGGAAACCCAATGTGGGAAAAAACCATCGTTGTTGTCATCTTTGTCTTCATCCTGTATTATAATGAAAACATTCTTACAATCTTGTACTCGTGCAAACTCGTACCAACATGCAGGAACCCACCTATAGAAGGATACAACCTTCTCTCGTTCTCCAACACCCACTGGAAGGGAACTCCAACACTCTGATCTCATTTACGGAACACACTAAAAGGGAGCTCCTAATACGTAATCTAATTTACCACCTACCACTGGGAGGAAGATTTCACTCCCTTACTGAAGGCTCCAATCCTCAGCACTTCCATGGACCACATTTCATATTATTTCATACTGGATCTATGTGAACAAAAAAATCAAACATTTAGGCCACTTTTCATCATATTTTCATAATGGACCCATTACCATCTGTAACATGTCCAATCATCAATTAACTATTTGAAATTACAAAACAAAAAAAAAAAACTTATAATTACACTGCCAAATATGTGTATCTCTTTAGAATCTTGGAAAAATTAAAGGTATAAGTATTATTCAGACATATGTATTAATACAATGTTTAATTATCATCCAAGACATTCACCATGGGTTTGGGTTGGGTTAACATCTCATGGTCTCCATCGCAATTCTTATCACACTACCTCTCGCCAATACATTTGGTAAATGTCAATGCTTCTGGCTCTTCCCTCCAAGTGAACTTGTACACAACTTGACAAATGGATCTTTCCTCCAAGTGAACCTGTACAGAACTTGACAAATGGATCTTTCACAATGTTCGATCTTCACATGCCTCATCGGACGTGTTAGGCCCTATACTACTAGTGTAACCCCTTATTGTTTTTAGTACAACCCACTTATTATATTGATGTACCCATGTAGTGCCCATATTGTTACTATTGTGCCGAATAGAAGCCCACTATTGCTATTATTGTGCCCTTACATTATTATTGTTATGTCGGCTCTGATTATGTTATGACCCCTTAGACTCCTATATATAGAAAGGAGGTCTTTTCATTTGTATCATCCAAGAATTGTTCATTTATGTAATGTAAATGAGGTTTCCCCCTCGAATAGGCTGAATTCTAAGGCGTTGATCTATCTTTTCTATCTTTTCTTGAGCTGGTTTCATAACATTTGGAATCAGAGCTTTGGATTCTAGGGTTTCACTGCTCCAAATAGGTCATCGTGGCATTTTCGCTTTAACTTTTTTTCTGCAACGTTTCAGAAGCTGAAAAAACCCATTTGATACGAAATCGCGCTGAATCTCGGGTCTGAATTTTAGAGCTTTTCATGCTATATTTGCGGAGCTATGATCTAAGGAAGTTGGTCTTTTTGCAGACTCCTGAATTACATTCCAAACAGGTGGCCTGGGGAAAATCATCATAACTTTCTCTCTGAGCATCGGATTGAAATTTCATAAGAAGGTATAGAAAGAGGACGAACTATCATTTCTTGTAGATATTTTTCAGAGCCAAAAGTCAAAACAGTGACATGTGGCACTTCATACAAGTTCGCTCTTCTGGAAAGGTCTATAATTAGGTCATCTTGGGAGATTGTGCATAACTCTTTCTTGGAGAATCCAATTTGGATCAGACTGGTGGCATTGGAAAGAGGACATAGTGGGCTACTACAGGTCGCAATTTTAGAACTTAAAGATCCAAAAGTACATAGTTACAGTCGTTTCAAGATCGAGCTCCTAAAATCAAGAAAAAGCAAGATGAGGAAGTTTGATTGCAAGGATCCGGTAAATTGGATACTTCAGATGGAGCAATATTTTGATCTACATGGTGTACCACTGTTACAAAAGGTATGTGTTGCATCTTCATATTTAGAACTGGATCAATTTTTATGGTATGAAGGGCTTTGTTCTCGTAAACGACTTGTTACGTGGTCAATTTTCACGGAGGAAATGATAGCACATTAGGAGGATACAAAGAGCAACACCTTCTTTAGAGTAACACCACAAAAATTGGAAAGAGTAAAAGGGCTTTGTGACATAGTGGAAAGAAAAATTATGGAAACCAGGAAGCATACCCCTCACAACTATAAAGATGGAAGTGTTGTTTCTCCGAGCCTTCCACAACCTACAAGGGTTACACCACAACAATTGGAAGAAAAAAGAGAAAAAGGGATTTGTTACAATTGTGATAGAAAATGCACTAAAGGTCATAAGTGTGCTGAGAAGAAATTATTTTACATAGAATATGAAGAGGAGGAAGAAAAAGATCAAGAAACATCAAAAGAAGAAGATATACACTAGGACCCCACCCCAGAGAAAGAAGAAATGAATCAGACCATATCTTGTAAAGTATTAGCAAGAATTACCACTCCTCAAACTCTCAAGATAGATGGACATATCAAGAAGAAAAAGGTACAAGAAGTGAAAGATCACATCGAGAAAGAAGAAATGAATCCAACCATATCTTGTAATTCATTGGTCAAAATTACCACTCCTCAAACTATCAAGATAGAAGGACATATCAAGAAAAAAAATGTTCAAGAAGTGAAAGATCACATTGAGCATCAAGAAATGAATCCGACCATATCTTGTAAAGGATTGGAAGAAATTACTACTCCTCAAACTCTAGAGATAGAAGGACATATCAAGAAGAAAAAGTTTCAAGCAGTGAAAGATCACATTGAGCATCAACAAGAAGTTCTCCAAATTTTAAAGGATAACGCCACTTCGGTGCAAAATCAAATGAAACAACAGGTAGATCAACATCGTAGTGAAAAATGTTTTGATGTAGGTGATTGGGTATTTTTACCGCTACATCTAAAGCAAGCTATTTATGAGAAGAAAATGTTGGCAATACTACATGCACTTAAAAAATGGCGACCTTACCGAATGGGAAGACTCTTCAAGGATGAGGATGTGGAAGGATTGTTTTGTTCTATTTATATTATCCAACCAGATTGGATAAACGAAGCAAGGGATGAATGGAAGAAGGATGAAGAACTATGGCCACTTATTCAAAAGTTGCAAAAGATCCCAATTCAAACAATATTGCTAGAAATTGAAGAGGAAGGAAAAATCATATTGGAACCTAGAGCAGTCACAGAAACAAGAACCCGATAGCTACGAAATCGATCAATTTCAGAGTATCTCATCAAGTGGAAGAACTTACCCGCTGAAGATTCAACATGGGAGGACAAGAATTTTATACAGAAGCATCAAGAACTACTCAACTGTTGAGGACAATTCTTTTTGAAGGAGAGGGGCATGTTAGGCCCTATACTACTAGTGTAACCCCTTATTGTTATTAGTACAACCCACTTATTATATTGATGTACCCATGTAGTGCCCATATTGTTACTATTGTGCCCCATAGAAGCCCACTATTGTTATTATTATGCCCTTACATTATTATTATTATGTCGGCTCTAATTATGTTATGACCCCTTAGACTCCTATATATAGAAAGGAGGTCTTTTCATTTGTATCATCCAAGAATTGTTCATTTATGTAATGTAAAAGAGGTTTCCCCCTCGAAGAGGCTGAATTCTAAGGTGTTGATCTATCTTTTCTATCTTTTCTTGAGCTGGTTTCATAACAAGACGACTCAACTTTGTTGGCCGGAGGATAGGGTAACTACCTCAAGGGTGGCCCAGGAGAAAAATCATTTGCTTCATTTCACTTGCGAGGAGCTGGCTCTGCAACTTGTACTTAGTTGGGAGAGTATTTTTATTTTTATAAAGGATGTTTTACATGTTATGAATAGGGTATGTTTATTTCCTAATGTCTTTAATTTCAAAGAAATTTCGTTTTGTTTTCTCACCCTAGATCTCTACTAATCTTGGCAAGGGTTTTTCTTGAGGTGGTGGCAGGAAGGTATTCTACTCTTGAAGAGCCTCACCATCTGAGTTGCAACTTTACCCAAGACCTGTAGTGACTTTAGCTTAATGATGGTTGTTATCTCAACTTCACCTTGTGGGGTTGACACCTTACTCCTGGAGGAATGATCACTTCAGGAACATTTCACCTTTTGACCGAATCAGGTACAATGAGGGTTGGCTTAAATTTACTTGGAACTGTCCTTTTTCCTTTGATTTGTGTGCAATGATTATTTTACAAACCCTAATAGGTTATTTCTCTACCTTCGTATGGGTTTCTACTCAGGCTCTGACCATGCCCTTCACGAGGTAGTTCAAGCGGTGAAATGATGTTCCAACCATTCGCATTTCTAGGTTGTAATCAAAGCTATATCCTCATGCTTCTGTTGTTTAGTTAGCTTAATGTTTCTGGGTTTTTAAGAAGGTTGTGGTTTAGGGATATGATCATTTTATTCTATTCGATGTTGGTAAAATTCAATTGTGTTTTAGCTAGTTGTTAATGCCATAGATATTATGAATGAGTTTGTTAACATAACATTAGGGAAATTTTGAGGTCTAAAATGGGCCTCCTAAAGAAATTATAAAATAATAGTGGAAATAATAAAATAAGATTAGATTACATCATCAAATTTTAGAGAGAAAAAAGAAAAAACTCTTTTTTTCAACTCGTATTTTCAACTTATCTCCCTACGGGTTTACTCAAATTTTGAGCGGAAAGACTTGTTGGATGCAAAATTTGATTCCTCATCCAAGGAGTACCCATGTTCATAATTTTCATGGACCTTGCTACACAAAAAATGAGAAATACATGAAAAACGTGATTGCAATCAGGTTTTTTCATGTATTTCTCATTTTGGTGTAGTAGGGTCCATTGAAAGTATGCAACATCGATACTCCTTGGATGAGGAATTAAATTTTTCATACAACAAGTACTCCTGCTCCAAATTTAGGTAAAATCTTAGGGAGATAAGTTAAAAATACGAGTTGAAAAGTAGTTTTATAAGTTTATTATTTTTTAATATTTTTTACTTTTTTAATCCAAAAGTGGCGAGTCATCCCCCATGGTTGACATCATCATATTCAGTTCTATTGGTTCTTATAAAGTTTACATTGGTTGTACATTTTTCTTAGGAGCCCCATTTTAGATGTCAAAATTCCCCTAATGGTAGGGGTACTGACCCGCACTGTGCCTGTAATGTTCTCATGTTTTCATTTTCCTTGTTTGATGAACTAAATATTGATTCTATATGAAAATATGGAGTAAGGCATACTCACGCTTAGTCGATATACCATTCTAATATTTTAAATAACTTTCCCCTCTATACAATTTTTAGATTATCTCGATTATGTACATTTAGAATAGAATTCCATGAGTTATCTTTTATTTTCTGTTGTTATTGTTGCAGTGAATTTGCATTTTTTATAGAAAGAATTCCTGCTCATATTGATGTATATTTGTATCTAGTAGCTTTTATTTTGTATGTAGAATAACTTCCAGTTCAAACCTCCATGGGTAAATTGAATTTCTTGATAGGAACATAACAGGTTCACTATTATTTGTTCTTGACTTATGTCTGTTAGTTAATGAAAATTCTATATGAGATCCATTTCAGTATAACTTTTGTTTACTAACCCTATATTTTGCCCTAAAATAATTTGACTACTAAATAGTTGTGTAAAGGACTTGGCATGGTCACTGTAGAGACAAAAACCCGATCCTAACTCCTTTTCCCATTGATCTATAAATTATTAAGCTGTCTCCATAATATACATCGCCTTATAAACTGATCCAGGTGGCTGCAGAAAGACACACAAGACAAAGGGTTTATGAACGGTCAAAAATCAAAGTGTTCAGAATGATGTCGACCCAGGACTAAAGCGTAGATCTCATCGTCTTGATTGTGGAGGTGTGAATGGCACTTCAATCCGAGTCTGGATGATGAAGTTATCACGAAAAGTGTTTGCCTTAGTTCCTTTGAAAAGGAGGCTTTTTCTCATAAAAATGGGTTTCAAGCCTTATAAAGGCAAATCGCAATCAGAGAAGTCCAAAGGGAAGACCTAAGGCTAGGACTTTAGAACCCCTGTTCAGTGATCTCTGGTTAATTAGAGTCCGGGGAATTCCATGTGCGATATCGGGCCTTTGGAACCCCCGATCGACGTTCTCCGATATATCAGATCGGAGGAAGACAGGCATGCGATATTGAGACTTTAAAACCAACGACATGCGATATTGCGATTGCCGATATCAATGATTGGCATTGGCTGATGCCAAAGGTAGGTTCCTTAGACTACAGCGATTGTGATATGTGATAGCGATCAGCGATGCATGATCTCAGCCATCAGATCGGAAAACAAATCAATGATCTAGATCTAATCGGCACACCAACGATCAGCGGATCATCGTATCGATGATCGGTGATCAGCGATCCCTTGATATACTGGGCCATTGATAGAGCGATATGCGATTTGCAATCAACGCGGACCGGATAGGAAAATAAAGCCCGATTTGATGAAATTTGAAGTCTGGATTATCAGATTTTTCAATGTTTTCTGTGTATTTTGTGTTTCCGCATGTATTTGTCTGTTTTAACAGAAAAAAGGTTATTTATGTGGTTTTATTGTGCCAGCTGAACCTTCTATTCAAACGGCTTCTATTCCTAAACAACAGACCTCCGACTTTTAAGTTGCCTTGTCCCAAACATGTTATAAAACACGATGGATGCAGAGAGCCGCGGCTGGAGAGAGAGAGAGAGATTGCCAGAGAGCCTGAGAGCCTACGCTAGAGTGCTAGAGAGCCTGAGTGCCAAAGACCTCAATTAGGAGACTGTGCCCGATGGAGAGCTCCAGAATGAGAGGGCTAGATAGCCAAAGATAGCTAGACAGTGCCATGGGTTTACTCAGGTAAACTTGAAAGCCAGAACGCTTGAAAACGAGAGCGCTGAGAGTCGCAGAACCACTGAGCATGAACAAGGTAGAACAAGCAGGTGAGCCAAAGAACCAGAGGGTCAGGCAGAGCCATAGAGCTATAGTGGCATAGCCAGAGTGCTACAAAACCAGAAAGCCAGAGAGCTACGTTACAGATAGCCAGAGCAGTGTTCTTCTTGTATGATCGATGCTGTGAGATCAAAGCAAGCTTCAACACTTTTGACAACTTCTATTTCAGATGCCCGAATTGAGACAAGTCTGAAGACAATCGATGCAAGGGGAGCTGAATTCCAGAATGGTAATGACCCCTACCTGCACATTGACAATGTGAACCACATTATTTACTGTGGATTGTTTTTTCTAAAGATACAAACATCCACTTCTTCAGATGGCCCGTGGTGTGAGGTATATGATTATTCTTCATGTATTTATTCTTTATGCCTTATGTTGCATGGATCCCTGATTGATATTGAGGCAGGATATTATTTATTATATGTTGTCATGATTCCTTTCTTGATTTGATGCAGAATCTCTTATGTGATGTACTTGTTGTCATAACTCATCATGTTATGTTTTGAGATACCTTGTTGTAGGTTGTTGGGATACTCTTATTTTCATCATGCATGTTTTTTTTTTAAATTCCCTTTATGCCATGTTGGCGGGATATTCATCATGCATGTTTTTGTGTCATACTGATAGGAGTTTTGATTGAGAGTTCTAGTTGTGGAACATCTCTTAGAGCCACTCCTGCATGAGGGCATCCTTCCTTGTATGATCACATCAACATCTCTTGTGTACATCATCTTTATTGACAGTACTTAATGCAACGGCCTACACCATCTTGACACTGGGGCTGGGAGACGTAGTCCCTCCTAGATGAACTCTGTTATCAATGGTTATTTTTTCATGTGTTGATGATTGTTATGTTCCTCTTCTTTTTTTCATGCAGATGTATTCATTAATGTTATTTTAAAATGAAATTTAACACATCACGAAAGTAAAAGGTCTTGGAAGGGTCCTTCTTCACATTGGACCTAGATCATGAACCTTTGTAATTTTATGGGAAAAAAAGAACTACATTCCCTTTGAATTTTATTTAGGCATGGGCCTACTTCATCTTTCCTCTATTGACCCATTACACCAATTAGTTGCATACAATACTTTCTTAATTTGAACTATTTTCTTTTACATAGTTACGGCTCTCTTCGACCTAGTTTGAATGTTCTGAGTGATCGCTTCTTGGTTCATTGTTTTCAATTCCAGGCCTTAAGCTTGAAAACCATACAACATTTGTAGTTCTAAAATACTGTAGATTCTATATACTCAGTGTTTACTTTTAAATTCCCAACTATACTAATGTATACACATGCACTATAACTTGCAACTTAAGCTACTAGTCTCTAGTAAAATGATTATAATAGAATTTGTGCATTCAACATTCATTCACAGACTTTTGATACAAAAAAATATAAATCCAGAATTTTACTTTCATACTATCGACCGTGGTAATAACAGGGCTCCATTCAAGAAAATTCCATACTTAAACAAATCTTAAGTACTTATCTATTCACTGAAAATTTCTTGAATTCAATAGCATGAGACCTTCTCCACCCAACCTTGAGAAGATAAATGATGTCCTCTTCTACCCTCCCAACTTCTACTCCAGGACAACAGGTAATAGTATCTCTCGTCCTTGAATCAAGCAATAGATATCAAGACTACAGCCCAGTCGTCAAGCCTCTAATTCCTTTCTATAACGAGGTTATCCACTGGCTCAAGTCTAGCTCAGGATGCCCGCAATGTTACTCATATCTTTCTTTCTTTCATTTCTCTCCAAACAAAGACTGAACACCTTTCTTTCCACTAAGATATCTTTTTATCTCCAAGAGAGAAAGGTGTAATTGTCTCTAATTGTTCCTAACTTCCTGGAGGTTGGAATTTGTTTCCGGTCTCTCTTCTTGAATTATGAGATTTCATAATCATAAAAACAATATTATTTACTATTTAAATATTCATCTAAAATTTCATTGGTCTTTCCTGAGTTCTATTTACTATAATATTAAACAAGATAAATTAATTTTTTACTGTTATCTGGCAGGTGTTACATTTTCTCCCTATGCAAAATATCGTCCTTGGTGTTTACTGTAGCCCAATGAATAGAGTAGGATAATATTATCTCATCATACTTTCATTTTCCCAAGTAGCTTTCTTTGGGCTAAATTGCTTCCATCACACCTTAGCTTGGGTGATAACTCACTTCCGCAACATTGTTTCTCTTCGATCAAGAATACACAGTGGTTCTAACAGAAATTTCCCATCTGGTTTGACTTGCACATCTTTCCAATTAATAATGTGCCCGGGGTAATACACACTTATTTAATAGTGAAATGTGAAACACATTATGAAATTTTATGTGATGAGGAAGAGCAAGCTGATAAGCTACCGGTCCTATCCTTTCCAGGACGTTGAAAGGGGAACAATAGTAGAGTGCCAAATTAACACAACTACCCCATTGCAAGGTGCTTTTATTGTGTTTTATTTGGACATAAACATGATCTCCAACTTGGAATTCTTTGAAAATTCTCTTTTTATCTGCATAAACTTTTTGTCTGTCTTGAGCCACTTTCAAGTTTTGTCAAACTTTCTTCACTTCTTGTTCCATTTTTGCTAACATTTCGGGTCCTAAGATCATCTTGTCTTCTAGGTTATGCCAACTAGCTGGAGTCCTACACCTTCTTCCATACAACACTTCATAGGGGCTCATATTTAACGATTCATGGTAGTTGTTGTTATAAGTGAATTCAACCAAATGAAGATAGTCTTCCCATTTGGTTGGTTGTTGCATCACATACATTCATAACATATCTTCCAATACTTGATTGACCTGCTCCATTTGTCCATCCGTCTGGGGGTGATAAGTGGTACTAAATTGGATCTGAGTACCTAGCCCTGTAAAAAGAGATTTCCAGAATGCAGATGTAAATTTCACATCTCTATATGAAATTACTACTTTCAGCATACCGTGTAGTCCAAATATTTCCTTCATAAAGATGTCTGTGATTTCCACTGCCTTATAGGTAGATTTAATAGGAATAAAATGAGAAACTTTGCTCAACTTGTCCACCACCACCATGATGGAATCATGCTGCTTCTGGGTTCTCAGAAGTCCAATTATGAAGTCTAATGTAATCATTTCCCACTTCCACTCAGGTATAGGAAGTGGTTGGAGCAGTCCAATGGGATGTTGATGCTCAACTTTAACCTGCTAACATTCTAAGCACTTAGCCAAATATATCATGATATCCTTTCTCATCCCAGGCCAAAAATACCCCCTCTTAATTGTAGAAAATATTTTATGATAACCCGAGTGGGCAACATAAGGACTGCGGTGAAACTCATCTAACAACATTTGTTTAAAACTTACTTGATTGGGAACATACGTTCTTCCCTTGAAAGTTAACAAATTCCTCTCATCTATACCATACTCAGATGGTTTTCTAGAATCTTGCATTTGTTTAGTTTGTTGCCATAAGAATTTATATTCAGGATCCTTGAGGGAAACATCTTTGAGTTGTTTTGTCACATCAAATTCTATGCGATGATACCGAATTTCATACACACATTGCACCTTTCTTCTTAAGGCATCAAACACTCGGTTTTCCTTTCCTTTAAGATGCCTTATATCAAAGTCAAACTTGCTCAGAAAGGTTTTCCACTGAGCTTGACATGCATTTAGATTAGGTTGTTTAAAGAAATTAGTTAAGCTGCTATGGTTTGTCATAAGCATGAATTTATTTCCCAGCAAGAAATGACGCCATACTTTCAATGCATGCACCACTCCAGTAAGGTCTACACTGTAAGCCGATAATCTTTTCCCATCCTCTTTGAGCTTCCTAGACTTGTAGGACACCACTTTTCCATCCTACATCAAAACACCTCCCACCCCTTGCTAGCAGGCATTCATGCAAACAATAAAGTCCTTTTCTGGGTCAACTACCTTTAGTATTGGAGTGGATGTTAGTAAATGTTTCAATCACTCGAAATTGAGTTGGCATTCCATTATCCACTTAAAAACTCTCCCTTTCTTTTATAAATATGTCATGGGGTAAGCAATCTAAGAGAACCCCTCAATAAATTGACAATAATAACCTTCCAAACACATAAAGGATCAAATATCTGCCACATTTTTAGGGACACACTACTTTAGGATAGTCCTAATTTTTTCAAGGTCAATAGAAATTCCTTCGGAAGATATCACATGCCCCAAATATTGTATATGTTCCTTAAAAAAGTGACATTTTCTGAATTTGGCATAGAGTTGATTTTCTCTTAAGGTTTGGAGAACAATCCTCAGATGCTCCTTATGTTCTTTTGCATTTTTTGGGTAGATTAAAATATCGTCAATGAAAATTAGAACAAACTTGTCCAAGTAGGGGTGGAAAATCCCATTCATTAAACTCATAATGTTTGCTAGAGCGTTAGTCATCCCGAAAGGTAGCACGAAAAACTTACAATGGACATAGCATGTTCTAAGTGCTATTTTACAAACATGCTCATCTTTAATTGGAGTTTAATGATACCCTGGTTGCATATCGATTTTGGAGAATATGTTGGCACCTTTGACTTGATCGAACAAGTCATCTATTTGAGGAAAATGATACTTATTCTTGATGGTTAACTTGTTTAATTTCCTATACTCAATACAAAGTCTCAGCATTCCATATTTCTTCTTAACGAATAATATAGGTGCCCCCCAAGGTGACACACTTGGTCGGATGTACCCTTTGTCGAGTAATTCCTATAGCTACATTTTGAGTTTAGTCAACTCATGAATACTCATACGGTATGGTGTTTTTGACACCGAGGCAACTCTAAGGATAAGTTATATGGTAAAATAAGATTTTGGGGAATATGGTGGCACCTTTGACTTGATCGAACAAGTCATCTATTCAAGGAAAATGAAATTTATTCTTGTTGGTTAACTTGTTTAATTTTCTATACTCAATACAAAATCTCAGCATTCCATATTTCTTCTTAATGAATAATACAGACGCCCCCAAGGTGACACACTTGGTCGGATGTACCTTTTGTCGAGTAATTCCTATAGCTGTATTTTGAGTTTAGTCAACTGAGGAATACTCATACGGTATGGTGTTTTTGACACCAGGGAAGCTCCAGGGATAAGTTATATGGTAAAATCAATGCTTCTTTTCCAAGGTAATCCAGGTATATCTTTTTGGATAAAAAATCTAGAAACTCCAGAGAATAGGTATATCTTCCAAAGCTGACAATTTATCTTTTGAATTGGCATATCCAACCTACACTGCATATATTTGACAACCCTTTCAGACACATTTCTTTAACTAGTTAGCGATGATTGACTGCAACTTAATATTTCTTTTAATACCCTGTATTTCCTATCTATTTCCTTCCTCCGTGAGGAAACTGATGGTTTTATCCTTACAATTTACTAAGGACCAATGTCCTTCTAGCCAATCCATCCCAATTAACACATCATAAGAACCCAAAGGTAATATATTTAAGTTTACTTTAGTGGATTGACCTGCAATATCTACAAGACAACTTTCTATCGTGGTTATCACTCTACATTTTTCCCCAGTGGCTAACTGCACTAGCCACGAAGTTTTAGATTTCATACATGATAAACGACATTTTTATATTATTTTTGGATAACATAACTAAGACTTTCTCCTAGGTCAATCAAAATAGACATAGTCTCGTTACCTATGTTACCATCAAACTCCACCATAGTTAGCTGATATTCTATCTGATGATCCTCCATGGCAACATTAATCTTCGGCATGTTCCAAGCCACATCACCAACCATATAAGCTTCTTGAAAAGTTGTTGTAATTCTAGTTATGAAGTAGTGAGGACAGTTCTTGTAATAGTGGGGTTCCCCACAACCCCAACATTGCAACAATGGTTTTCATGGTTGGCCAAGTTCTATCTTGTTGAATTTTTCAATTGTTTTGGCTTCATTAGGATTTCAATTTTGCTACTGATGCTTTTCGAGGGCTCCTCCCACCGATTTTCTTGGTATAGATTTCATCCCACCTGATCTATTTCCATTATAATTACTTAAGAATCCTCTATGTCCCTTTTTTCCTGAGAGACTTTTCTTATCTTCTCCTTTATTTCGCATCTACTAGTAATAGGTATGGGCCTTCTGAATTGTTTCATCCATTGTTTTGAGGTTGTCAAACTCTATTCGTTCTTTCATATGAGTAGGTAGACTGCTTAAGAAGCATTGTACTTTCACTTTTTATTCTCATATGTATGGAACATAGTGCAGCAAGGAAGTGAACTTGGTTATAAATTCATCCATAGACTATTGTCCCAACCTCAAGTCATGGAATTCCTTTGCCTTCTCATCATAAAACCTTTTCGTCAAGTATTTATCCTTGAAATATTTTTGGAAAGTGTCCCAAGTCACATCTTGCTCATCAACATTTTGAACTATTTTAATCTCTTCCCACCAGAGTGTGGCTTTACCTCACAGTTGATAAACAACTAGTCAAGCCCTTAAGTTATCATCGTATTCATAAATATGGAAATATTGGTTCATATTGATCAGCCAAGCCTCCGCAGCCTCTTCCGCTTCTCCATCAAATAATGGAGGTTTTATTTTCTTAAATTCCCCCTGTAATTCAATCTTTGGCCTCTTAGCCCCTCTACCTCCAGAAATTTTTCATGATTATTCCTCATGATTCATTCGAGTTTCTTCTATTTCTAGATGAACTCTCTATGTTTTCCTTGCTTCCTCCTGGTTTCTCTTATCTGCACTAGGATCTAAATCCCTCGGGTTCTGTCAATTCGAGAGGCTTTTCAGGATTCTCTCCTTCTCTAATCTCATTCTCTCATTGCGAGTGCAAAAATTCATCATTTCTTCTCTTAATTGTTGCATAATATCTAATAGCACTACAGTCTCATTCATTGTTCCTTCCCCTAGCTGGACCCACATTTCGAGATTAGATCCAACTCCATGGGGTGGGGTGGTTCCACGTGCCCTTCTCATATTGTTTTTCGCTCCTCTTTGTGCATTTGAAATTTTTGTTTATTGACAAATTTTACTACCCAATGGCACTGTGTTGGAACCTGTGGCTCTAATACCACTTGTAACATGTCCACTCATCAATTAACTAACTCAAATTACAAAAAAAAAGAAAAAAATTATAATTACATTGCCAAACATGTGTATCTCTTTAGAATCTTGGAAAATACAAAGGTATAAGTATTGTTTGGAAATATGTATTAATAAAAATTTAATTATCACCTAAGACTTTCACCATGGGCTTGGATTGGTTTAACATCTCATGGTATCTGTCACATTTCTTATCACATTACCTCCTGCCGATACTTTTGGTAAATCTCGATGCTTCTAGATCTCCCCTCCAGGTGCACCTGTACGTAGCTTCAGATATGGATCTTTCACAATGCTTGATCTTCACAGGCCTCATTCGACAACTCAATTTTGTTGGATAGAGGTTAGGGTAACCACCTCGGGAGTGGCCTAGGAGAAAAATCATATGTTTCATTTCCCTTTCGACGAGGAAACTCTGCAACTAGTACTCAGTTGGGTGAATATTTGCAGTTTTCTATAAGATGTTTTATAGGCTATGAATAGGGTAGGTTTGAGTATTAATCTCTTTAAATTCATAGAAATTTCTTTTTATTTTCAGACCCTGGATCTTTACTAATCCTGGCAAGGGTTTTTGGTGAGGCAATCGAAGGAAGGTATGCTGCTCTTGCAGAGCCTCACCATCCGGGCTGCATGTTTACCTAAGACCCGCAGTGACTTCAGCTTAATGATGGACGTTATCTCAACTTTACCTAGCTGGGTTGACACCTTTCTCCTAGATGAACGATCACTTCAGAAGTAGCATTTCACTTTTGTGTTGACTCGCGTACATCGAGGGTTGGGTTAAATTTACTTGGAACTGTCATTTTTCCTTTGATTCTTGTGCAATGATTATTTTACAAACCCTAACTATTTATTTCTCTACCTCCGCAGGGGTTTCTACCGAGGATCCAACCATGCCCTTCAAGAGTCGATCTGAGGGATGAAACGATGTTCTATCCATTTGCATTTCTAGGCTGGAATTGAAGCTGGATCCTCATGCTTTTTTTTGTTAAGGTAGATTAATGTTTCTAGGTTTTTATGAAGGTTGTGGTCTAGGGCTATGATCATTTTATTATGTTCGAAGTTGGTTAAATTCAATTGTGGTTGAGCTAGATGGTAATGCCATAGTTCTTGTGACTAAGTTTGATAACAAAAGTTGGGGTACTAGCCCGAAATATGCCCATAAGGTTCTCATGTTTTCATTTTCCTTGTTTGTTGAATTGGACATTGATTTTGTACGAAAATACAGATTAAGGCACACTCGCCCTTAGTCAATATACCATTCCACTTTTTAAAAAAAAATTCCCCTCCATACAATTTTTGGATTAACTCTGTTATGTACATTTAATACATAATTCCATGAGTTCTCTTTTATTTTCTAGTGTTATGGTTGCAATGAATTTATATTTTTGCTACAAAGAATGCCTACTCATTTTGATGTACAGTTTCATGTAGTAGCTTTTACTGTGTATGTAGAATAAGTTCCAGTTCAACCCTCCCTGGGTAAATTAACTTTCTTGATAGGAACATAACAGGTTCACTATTATTTTTTTGACTTCTGTCTCTTAGTTAATGAAAATTCTATATGAAATCCATTTCAGTATAACCTATTTTTAGTAACCCTAGCTTTTACTCTGAAATAATTTGATTATTAAATAATTGCGTAGGGGACTGTACTTGTCATTTTAGAGTCAGCAGCCCTGTCCTAACCCCTCTGCCCATTGATTTATAAATTATTAATGTGTCTACAAAATTTGCGTGACTTATAAACCTTTGTAATTTTATGGAAACAGAAATAACTACATTTCCTTTGAATTTGATTCAGTCACTTCATCTTTCCTCTATTGATCCATTACCCAAATTATTTACACGTAATACTTTCTTAATTTGAACTATTTGATTTTACATAGTTATGGGTTTCTTCAACCTAGTTAGAATGTTCTGAGTTATCATTTATTGGTTCACTGTTATCAATTTCAGGCATTAATCTTTACAGCCATACAACATTCATAGTTCTAAAATATTGCAGAGTCTATAGACTTCGTTCTTACTTTTGAATTCCCAACTATAACAATGTATACACATGCACTATAACTTGCGTTTTAAGCTACTAGTCTACAGTAAAATGAGTACAATATAATTTTTGCATTCAACATTCATTCACACACTTTTGATAGAGAAAAATATACATTTTGAATTTTACTTTCATACTACCAACAATGGTAATAACATGTCTCTATGCAAGAAAATTACAAACTTAAAACAAATCTTAAGTACTTATTTGTTCAGTTAAAATTTCTTGAATTCAATAGGGTGAGACCATCTCCACCCAACTTTCATAAGGGAAATGATGTCCACTTCTACCCTCAGAGCTTCCACTCCAAGACAACACGTAACAATATCTCTTATCCTTGAATCAGGCAATAGACATCAAGACTACAGTTCAGTCTTCAAGCCTCAGATTCCTTTCTTTAACGAGGTTATCCACTGGCTCAAGTCAAGCTCATGATGTCCTCAATGTTACTCATATCTTTCTTTCTTTCCTTTTCTCCAAACAAAGACTAAACCACTTTCCTTCCACTGAGATCTCTTTTTATTTGCAGGAGAGAAAGGTGTAAGTGTCTCTAACTGTTCCTAACTCCTTGGATATTGGAATTTGTTTTCGGTCTCCCTTTTTGAATTTTGAGATTTCATAATTATAAAAACCATATTATTTACTATTTAAATATTCATTTAAAATGCCATTGGTCTTTCTGGAGTTCTATTTACTATAATCTTAAAAAAGATAAAGTTATTTTCATTGTTATCAGGGAGGTGTTACATCATGATTTAAGCTAAATACCATATAAAAAACATAAACCAACTTAATCAAATCACTGAAACAACTTAATCATCAAATCATTGAATAAACCAATTATCCAATGTCAAACAACAAAATAAGCTAGATCATATCAAATCATTGTATACTCTTCATGAGATTGTTAGTCGACTTAGATTTCATCACAGAAACAGATCCTATGATTCAAAACCCTCATTAATCTTATGTCAGAATATATACCCTATTATTATGATACATACCCACATATATATGCGCTTTCTCTTGAGATAACCTGGATATACATCATAGAACAATGAACCCTGAAACGGAATCACTGCACTATTGAAATCAATCACTAAAACACATACTGACCTTGTCATAGATCTCTAAACCAAATACAAATAATCTCATAGCAACATCATTACAATTTAAAATTTCATAACATAATCAGTTCAACCTCAACCAACACTTTCAAAGACAGATAATCATGAAAGACTTCATTGACATGCAACAGTAAACATAATAATATTTATCAGAAAACATATTCAGTGAAACCTTAGCATATGTACACGACCCTTAAAAGATATTCCGTGTATGTATGCACCTTTGAAGAAGCATACCCACATAGATATTTTTCCATACTATAGAATTGATACGCGACTACTAAGAAGAAGATACGAATATGTATGTGATCTTTCTGAAGAGAGCCTCCATATAGTTATTTAACTACTGAATCATGCCTTCGCTGCACAACATAACATCGCTCAAATTCAAATTTTCGTCATATACTATAAAATACACACAGCATAACATCATCACAAATGTAACATCCCATAAGCATATTATTCAATGTGTAGTCATTTCATATCTATAAGATATGATCCATCGTCACACTCTTGGGTGCACACCTATTTCAAATCGAACAATTCATCAACAAACCAAATCATTCACACTTAGCACTTTTATCTCAATCTCCTTATATACTTTAGGACTTAGCTAATACCTTAGGCTAGAATTCTATAGTTATGTCAATGGTATTGGTTTATGGGATCAAATATCTCTTGTCACTCTCATTACTATGAGCCAACACCAAGGTAAGGAACCCTCGTATTGAGAATACTTTGGTGTAGAAACAATACGCGATTTTTCTTCACCAAACTTGTGTATACTCAATTTTGCTTCACAAAACCTGCATATATGTGACTTTGCTTCACAAAACCTGTGTATGTACATGACTTTTCTTCAAAGAAACTACATATACTTATTCAAACTTCATATTTATCATTCCTTTATATAAACTGATATTCCTTTGTCCAATCTTTCTGTCACATTTGTATTGGCCTAAATGCTCATCTTACTACTATAATGTTGGCATCTTTATTAAATATGTTTCCATCAAGGACAACACATTTTTCATAATACCAATAATATATCCCCTTGGACTTGATGGGAACCACTTTGGTGTTTGGTCACCATCACTTGTAGATATTTGTAAACACATATGTAGATATACCAAGTTTCTCTCCCAAGTCACCAAAAATTCCCCAAACACCAAGCTTCTCTCTCCCTTTGACATCAATGGAAAAGGGCTGACCAATGCTAAATGAAGGGTTCTCTCCCTTTGTATTCATGAGCATTGTAGACCTGATCTGCTAAGAACTATGAATAATGACCATGCTCCTCTTAATCAAATGTTGAATTTTCTGAAGATATAGAAAGAAGTACATGACTCTATGACACAACTAGAGATGAGATTTTCTATCACCAAGGACTCATGCTTACATTGATCACCCAACACAGTGGGGTTACATATTTGACTCAACATTACATCACATGCCCAAAATTATGGGTTTACATAACTTTGTAACAATAGTCCATACATGACTGAATTTTACAATGTTTTATAACATAGGTCTTTACATGACCTTTACATCAAGAGAAAAATATGGCATTTATAACCAAGTCCAAATACCTCAATAATACGGTGATAGTCATCAATAGTCATCATACACCATATAGGATCTGTACCATAAACATCTATCAGCAACAACATGAACAACAATATTACATCAATTTGCAACATAATACAATGTAGCTTTAATATCTTCAACCCGTGACCAAATATGTAGCATCAAAATCATAATATTTTTCCATAGATGTCTACTATCAACTCACCCTCTTGACCTCATCAAGGTAAGATTTCTCTTTCCCTTAGTAGGAAGAGCCTCAATCCATGTTCATAAAAGGAATATGGAACTTTTGTAGCATATCAACATATATTTTCATGCATCAATCAACATATGTGAGAACCAATTATACCATCATAAAGTAATATAGGGAAAAGTAGCATCAATATGTGACTAAGTATGCGATGTCTCCAAGTATCATTTAGTAAATGTAGCAGTAGTATTAATAACCATGTCTATATGAAACTTGCAGTAACATCATTATCTTGGCCCATTTTCTCCATGGAAGAAGAACTATCACACCAAAACCACTTCATAAACATGAAACCTAAGTACTCATCCATGAGAACATTATCTGTAATTCACCCATCAATGATAACACATGACATAGAGATAGTAGTATGTATCTAGATTCTCATCAATGAGAAAAGGCATCAATAGAAAACCATGAGCTCACCATCAGTTATCAATTTTTTTTGGTAACTCATCTCCTTAATACCATCAAGAGAAATAATCCTCAAACAATATACCATGTGAAACATATCATGTACATGTGAGAACCAAGTAATATAGGCATGATCATCCATAACTGCAAAATATGCAACTTATGCATCTTTGAAGGCATAATGGCAACAACATAAAAGTAATTATTGACACTCATCATCATCAAATAATCAGGTTATATAATCAAGGTATGTTCATCTCCTTGAACTTATGAAGATCAACATCTAATAAACATAACATATCTACCATATGCATCATCAAAATAATCTTCTATCATCAAATATATGATCAGTAGCATCATAACAACTATGTGGTTTAAGGAATATATAAGTATCATCCATGATTTCATCATAGGAAATGCATGATAGTAGTATAGCATGATACAACATATAGTCATCATTCAAAAACTTCAACAACATGAGTATCTTCAATAGAATCATTAATATAATCATCATTATGTAACAAGAGATTCTCAAGCAATCATAATGCCAACAATGCACTATTAGAACCATAGAAAATGCTCCCTTTGAACATGTTCCAATTGTAATGTGTTATATCTAATCACATCAACTCATCCATCAGTAAGGTCATCAAGGAAAATTCATTAATCTGTGTCATATAACAGCAACTCATAAACCATCATAAGCCAATATCATTTCTAAGTAGCATCCATTGACTGTAGCCAACCAAAGTCAGAACCAAAAAGCCAAATAATAACTAGCTAAAGTATATTATAACTTTTCCCTATTATAGTCATATTGTTTCTTCATCATAGACAAACCACTATAAGAAAAAATGACATTGGTGAGGTGAAAAAAATGTCACCATAAGGTCATTGGTGACGGTCAAAAGAGCCTTCATCACCAAAAATTGAATGTCACCAAAGAGTGCATCACCAAAAGTATGGGTGTTGTGGTGAGATTCAAAGTCCATCACCAACAATGATTTATATTGATGGATAGCGACTGTCACCATTTCATATGAGGAATGGCGACGGAACATAGTCTCGGTCACCAAAAACTAAACATCACAAAAGGTGGCATCACCAAAAGTAGAGGTGTTATGGTGACATTCAAGGTTTGTCACGAATAATTGATTATAATGAAAGATAGTGAACATCACCATTTCATACAAACTACAACAATTTATTGTGATGGATCTTTCATGGCCATAACTATTGGTGCATATATATGGTGACATTCGTTGACCGTCACCAAAAGTCGCATTGCCAAAAGTATAGGTGTTGTGGTGACATTCAAGGTCCGTCATGAATAATGACTATAATGACAAACAATGACCGTCACCATTTCATATCAAGAACAAGGATTTATGGTTACAGACTTTCCATAGTTGTCACTATTGTTGTGTATATATGGTGGCGTTTGTTGATCGTCACCATTTCATATTTTAGTGAGGGTCAAAAAATGTCACCATAAGCTCATTGGTGATGGAAAAAAGAGCCTTTGTCACCAAAAACTGATCATCGTCATTCCATATGGATATTAGGGCATGATGGAATTGAACCACCAACCTCCTACTTGTAAAGATGGTTCTCTTCCATTGAGCTAGCACCCTTTAAAGTTTTAGACATTAAAAAATTAGGCCTTAAACTTTATAAAACTTTCAATTAGTTATAAAACTTTGTAAAGTCTTGGAAAATATTTTACTAAACAAGAAAAATATATAATTTTATGTTTGTATTATATTTATATAATATACTAAAGATGTAATTATAATTTATTAGCACAACCAACAACTTATTTATCTCTTATTAAAATCACAATTGCCAGTTGGTGGCTTAGTTAATGACTTCAAATATTAAAGATGATTAGCAATTGGTGGTCCAACTTATTTGATCACTAGAACAACTTCCAAACTTCAAGATACCAGATTAAAAAGGACTAACTACTATAGCAATTTCAACCTCACTTCTTCACGTCGAGATGTAATTCATTCTATATCTCTCCACACAAGCTAGAATTCACTCTGGATTTCCCTTTATAATTCTTGTCCCCTTCAATCTCACATAATGTTGCTTCCCTTTAAAGAAAAAGCAATGTTTCTTATATTACAATTAAAACACAAGACTAATACAAAAAATATTGTATCTATGGACTAAGTGTTACCCATGATAGCTTCCTTGACCAATAAGAGTGAGAAGTGTCAAGGGCCTTAAGCTCCAACCTTGAATGAATCAATATCCATTCTAAAAGTCTACTTTGTTTGTATTATATGATAATATCCACTAACTTGACTTCGAAAGTTGATGCTAAATTCAGCTTCAAGGAGTTTCAATTAAAGGCTATGTCACACAATTCAAGTTCGGGAATGATTAGGTTCAATTCAAATTCAAATCTTCTAAAATGGTTTGGATGAGGTTTTCCATTATATATTATAGAAATTAATATATAATTTTATGTTTGTATTATATTTATATAATATAATAAAGATGTAATTATAATTTATTAGCACAACCAACAACTTATTTTTCTCTTATTAAAATCACAATTTCCAGTTGGTGGCTTAGTTAATGACTTCAAATATTAAAGACGATTAGCAAGATGTAATATTATATCCATTGTAATATTATATTCTTCCATCACAACCTAACAAGAAGGAAAAATCTTACTAGATCTTAAGGAAAAAGGAACAATTGTTCTTTCATTGGAATCAATGCCAGTGTTTTGGGTTAAAGAGACTATATCGTGATTGCTATCTAATGGAAAGTTGCATGATGTGGGACTTACCATTCTATATACCTCATAGCCTTCATGTTTGTGTTCACCCTCTACAAATGTTTTGAAAATCATATTTTCATCAGTGGGTCCTTCATCATAGAATAAGATTTTCCCATCATGATCCTTGTACTCAACAACAACCATGGCACCTACAAAGTACATGCTATATATTGTTAGGAATAAACAAATATCTAACATGTAGTTTGTTTAGTTTAGCTACTAAAAGAAAGTTTTGTTATAGTTCTGAAAAAAATTATTAAATATCAAATTGTTGTGTTGTGCTCCCTTTATGCCATTATGGTTTATGGTGCATTGTTGTGCTAGATTTCCCAATAAAAGGTTTCCAAACTAAATCTCTTGTAAGCACACCAGAAAATAGAATTCTATGCATCAAAGAAATAAATAAAACTATTCAGAGAAACATAGTATTCTCCATAGAATATCAATACCAGATCTATTCTTCAGTGCCAAATCTAGTGTTCCAGAACTTCAAATAAGAAACTGTAGAGATCCAAATGAAAACAACTAAAAAAATTAGTGATAATTTTGATAAATTACTAGTAATATGTGAGATCCTGGTGGGGAATCAAGCAGGAAAGTTATCACAATAAACCTTGATTGTAACTGTAAAGTTATGACCAGCATTGACAGAGACCAACAAGGAAAAAAGAGTCATACAAACCTAGTGGAAACGTTTTAAAATCTTGTCTAGGTGATAATTTTGATAAATTACCAAGAATAGGTGAGATCCTGGTGGGGAATCCAACAGGAAAGTTATCACAATAAACCTTGACTCTAAATGTAAATCTATGACTAGCATTGACAAAGACCAAGAAGGAAAAAAGAGTCATACAACCCTAGTTAAAACGTTTTAAAGGCTTGTCCATTGTGGCCAGGGATTTTAGCTGATCTGGAAAGCAATGTCATAGATGATATCCTTCAATGTGGCTCAACCTAGTCAGTACTACAACATTTTCTCTCATAAAATTATGTCCCAAACAACTCTAAAACATAATATTACATAACAACCTCAAATCTTTATTATCAAGATGACATAACATCTTGATTTAAAAAAAAAATCCCCAAAAGTTTTACCTTGAGTTATTGGTTTTTTTTTAAATTCCATTGGTTTAAAAATTTTGTAGATAATTTCTATGATCAAAGTTCTCATTAAAATAGAATGAAGAAACTTTCAACAAGGTTTCAATTAAAATTTGGAGAAAATTTATGTCTGGAAAGTTGAATTTATCGATTTAAGAACTTATCTCACCCATGTCTCTCAAAAGCATGTTATAATTAAATTTATAACAGGTGCAATTCAAATTTATTAAGCCAAAGAGACTTTTTATAAGAGATGTATAATTCCTTTTGTACCCAATATGGAGTTGACACAACATTTAAAAATATTTTAATAATAAAAAGATATTTCAATATCCAGTTATATATCTATATGGTGATTCTCACACAGTGAAAGAGCTACCTTTCGCAGGTTGGGCAGAGGATAAAATCACATATAACGAAACGAAAATCATCTATGTGAAGTGCTTGGTTTCCATGACAGCTAATTCCTTGAATGCATAACAAATTAAAGGAGACGGGAGTGAGTTGTGCTTTCAGGAAACCCTAATTTTAGCCATAGTATCTTTCACTGAATGAAATTTTCTTTGCTTCTTCACATAGTCCCAAGGTTTAATTTGATGAGGGACTGAAAATGGGTAGAGACAACCACTGAGGGTGATCATTCAACAAATGTTTCTATGTGGAGCTCCAAATTTTCGGTGGAGGAAAAATTTGATAATATATATGCTTGGTTTATTGTGGACAATACGCATCCCTTCATTCCCCGTACAAATCACATGATGATGCCCCTAAAGAGCCAAATAGAACCTTATTGTCACAAGAAAAGGAAATGGAGTGACGAGTCCCCTAAAGAACCGAGCATAACTTTATTGTCACAAAAAAGGAAATGGAGGGACGAAACATTACCGTACGACAAAGGAGTAGGAGCGAGAGCTTTTTGCATTGGTGGAAGGGCTAACGAGATTAATAAATAGGAATGATACAGAGAGCCAGAACCTTACGCTGAGAGAGACCAAGAATACCCTCACAATACACACACAAATAGAGTCTACTGCTGGAATACTTACGAACTATTTATTTACCTATGCTCTTTCAGTATTTCCTTTTAACTTCAAAGAGAGTTCTACAATAGTTGAGTAAAAATTATTTAGCTACACTTTTTCAATATTTATTAAATTTCACATCCGATTGCAAATGTTCGAACAGTTACATTAGAACTGAAAACGCTGAAGAAATTATTTGCCCAGAGGCCTATATACGAACCTTAGTTGGGGAAGGGTTGCTGATTTTTATTTATGTATTTTAATCGATGGTAGGGATACATTTTGGGGGAATATGGTGAGAATATGCTTCGTCTTAGTCCATTCTCAACGATTGAGGCCCAAGGGAGCCCGAACAGATGAACAATTTTTTTTTAAATTTTAATTGTGTTCGTGTGAAGTCAAAGAGCCTCCTCCCCACCAGTCAAGCCATTTTTCATAATAACTAGAAACATCTAAACTGAAGTATTTGCATTCCCAATGATTGTGGTCATCATGAACACATAATGGTTCATGGCAATATATTGGTGTCTCTCCACTGAGGTGCTTGAAGTGGAAGCGATCATGGCGCTATATCGCTATCTCTCCACTGGGGTAGCTAGGCAGTCAATAGCAGTGTTGGTAAGATCACGTATCTAACAAATTTTTTCCTTGCATTTTCAATGCCAAAGAGCTTCTCCTTGATTAGACGTTTCATTTTCTTTTAGACATGGACATGGATATGACAAAGAATTAGCAGAGAAATAAGGGGATGTGTCACTAGTCAGATCGACAAAGATGGAGCTTCATTTGGTGTTTACAGAAACTGGAACTAGGCCTGTGTACGTCCTCACTTGATTTAAGTCTATTTCTGACAGATAAAATAATTATGTTAAAATCTAGGAACATTGAGTGTTTTGTTCATTATTGCAGATTGCCCAACATGTTTTGTTTGCATATTCATGTGAGATCTCAAGAGTCCTTCAAACTCTCCTACCCATAGGGTACTATCAGCATTGGAGTGTAGAGGCTGTGGATTCAAGCAATACTGAGATGATCATGACATGGTATTGTTAAGAAATGAAAAATATAGACCAGAGTTACTATTCTCAATATTGCAAATGAGTTAAATAAAATTAAATTGGAGATATCAATGTTAAATGACTGCATTGAGATTGAACTAAACTAGACTAACTGAAACTGAACTAGGATATTTGGATGGACGGTTTTGACACCTAGCAGGTGGATGGAATTAGATTCTCCCACACTTGAACTAGGACACTTTGATGGATTGTTTTGACACCTATCATGTTGTTGGAATTAGATTCTATGACACTCCCCTTAATTACAACCACATAAAAATTCAACTAAGATGGTCTTTTTTCAATGTCGAAGCTAGGCTTACAATTTAAAAAATTGACTTCAACTACATTTATTTTTCTTATTTTCTTCTTCCAAATCCTATAGCCTCTAAATTGTTTCAACACTTTCTTCTTGTTGCATCCTTCAAACTTTAGTTTATGTATTTACTTGTGCAAGTCTTCTATTCTTATGCAATGTCTAAGTGTGTCTTCAACTTCTTTAAAAATCACCTTGTATGTAGAGTTCCCCCACATGTCAACTTTTGTTGTGTGATCTTGATCATCAATTTGCTGCAACATAATTTTATAATAAAAAAATATTTCTTCAGAATTCTAATACCTAAAAATTTCATTGATGTTTTCCTCATCTAGGTTGTCTTCAACATTAATTTCTCTAGCATCCATGAGACTTTATCAAGGCATGGTGTTGCAAACCATGCTTCAAGAAAATTTAACTCTTCTCAATAATTGTTTTGTATACGTGCACACTGGAAATGAATGTTAGAAACATGGTTACCTCAAAAAGGGTACTCTAGCCCAAAAACCCCAAAAAAACATGAAAAAACAAGATCAAAACGAAAAGAGTTGATGCTGGAATAACATTTATTTTGTACATTTTCAACATTTTTTAAAAATAGCACTAAAAACCAAATTTTTGTGTGCAAAAAACACCGTGAAAAAAAAATGTTGATGCTGGAATAACATATTTTTTTTTTTTTGGTAGGGATTATTTTCAACATTTTTTAATAATGACGATAAAATTAAAATATCATGACTCTTAAAATCATTAAATTTCCAACAATTTTCAAGCATGAACTTGAGAAAAAATACTTATCACTGTTTTCAACCATAGCATTAAAGATAAAGTATTCATGACTTAGAAAAACATTAAAATATTGAAAAAATTTCAACCATGAAATTAAGACCAAAGATTATGACTACAAAAAAAAAATAAAAAAATTCAAAATATTTCAAACATGAAATTATGCAAAAAAAAATATGACTAAAAAATCTTTAAAAAATAAATAAATAAAGTTAAAAAAAACAAAATTAACTTGTAAAAATAAAAACCTAATATATATATATATATATATATATATATATATATATATATATATATCAAACAATTCAAATATTCAAAAAAAACGCAAAAAATAACACAAGAAAACAAATTTTCAAATATTGTGAAAAATTAAAAACAATAAAAACCAAAAACAAAAAATTAAAAAAATAATAATAATAAGTAATAAAACATAAATAAAAAATAAATAAATAAACCTATAAAATGTAAAAAAGATCAAATTTTAGTCGTAAAATTTAGAAGTTTAAAAAAATAAATAAAAATTAAAAAAAAATGGAAAATATTTAAAAAATTTAACATAATTTTAGAAAAAAAAATTACAAAAACAAATTAAAAACATTTGTTTTTAAGTTTTAAAAAAAATAGAAATAAAATAATTAAAAAAAATGAAAATGAAAATGAAAAAAAAAAGGGCCCACAGGGCTTTGGATTGATGGTGAATGGGTGCATTCTTAAGGCACTCCTTGCGATAGGTCATTGGTTTAAATCCCCCGTGGGTGCTTACCTACCAAAAAAAAGAATATAAAAAATATAACAAAATTAAAATATAAAAAAATTAAGAAAAATACAAATACAAATATTATAATACAAATCATTAAAAAAGAAAAAAAATAAAAATTGAAATAAAAAAGTAAATAAAAAAATTGAAAAAATAAACCAAAAAAAGACCCTCATGTGGCTAGGGAATCAGCCCCTCCCATGACTGATTTAAAAAAACCAAAAATAAAAATGGAAAAAAAAAACCGAAAAAGTAGCCCTCTGCTACCACGGGCAGCCGATTCCCCCTACCACTCCAGGGCCTTTTTTCTTATTATTTTTTATTTTCCCTGCTGCCCAACTTCCCCAAGGGTGGCATGGGCCAATTATATATTCGATCAGCCCACCCTCGGAGCCCAGCCGACCCGGGGGTGGCAAGGGCCGACACAGTTGTCGGACCCTGCCACCCTCGGGTCGGTTGGGCCCATGCAACTCCATCCACGTCCATCGCGCGGCCCAGCCAGCTTGGGGCTAGGAGGGACCGACTCCGTAGTCTGCCCCTACCACCCCTGGGCCGTCTCAGCCGCGACGCTGGGCTAGGAAGGAGTTGCGTGCACCTTCCTTCCCGCCCAGCCCTCGGCCACCTAGGCTGCGGAGGTGGGCGAGGAGGGAACTTCTCCTTCTCTGCCCACCCAATCAACCCTTGCCACTCCCAGGCCGACTGTGCCACGGTGGTGGGCAGGGGGGGAGCTTCTCCCTCGCTGGCCACGCCCGCAACCCAATAGGCCTTGGCGACCCCTACCACCTGAGGGCCTTTTTTTGTCTTTTTTTTTATTTTTTCATTTATTTATTTATTTTTAAATGATTTATATTCTAAGTTTTTTGTTTAATATTTAATTTTTGTTTTTAAAATATTTTTGTTTTAATGTTTTTTTTTAATATAACTTTTTTATTTTCCTTTTCTCTTTTTAATTTTAAGTTTATTATTTTTTTTTCATTTTCATTTTTATTATTTTATTTTATTTTTTTAACTTCAAAAAAAAATGTTTTTCTTTTTTTTTTCATTTTTTTTCCTAAATTGTGTTGTACTTTTTAAATATTTTCCATTTATTTTTATTTTTTTTTTGTTTTTTGTTTTTTTTGTTTTTATATATTTTTTTATATTTGATTTTTTTGTCATGTTTTTTTATTTTATTTTTTTTAATGTTTTATTATCAACATGAAAATCAATAACATTAAAGAAGTATGTACAGTTAACAGATTAGGAAATTTAGAGTGTAAAAACTAAGCCCTCTAAACAAAAAGGGTTGATATTGCATTAGCACTTTTCAAAATCAAGATATAGATCACTAACAAAAAGAATGTTCATACTAGATACATAAAAAAATTTAAAGTGTAAAAAATAAGCCCTCTAAAAAAATTTGTGTTGATGCTGCATCAACACTTTTCAAAATGAGCATGAAATCCACTAACAAAAAAAAAATGTTCGTACTAAAATAAGCCGTCTAAAAAAATTTGTGTTGATGCTACGTCAACACTTTTCAAAATGAGCATGAAAATCACTAACATTTAAAAAAAATATTCATACTTAATACATAAGAAAATTTAAAGTGCCAAAAATATGCTCCAAAAAAAATTGCTTATTCTGAATCACCACTTTTCAAAATCGAGTGATTTTTTGCTACCTCGAAAAAATGGGTACTAGGTCAGTTTATCGTTTGATTGGTAACTATGTTTAGAATTAAAATTCTTTGGAAAACCACATTGGTTCTATTCCTTCGGTAATGAGTGCTTTCTCCTTTCGCACTTCGAGCTCTACTTCTGCCTTTGTCTCTATTTCCTCTTTATGGGCTTCCTTCTTTGCCTCTGCCTCTATCTTTGTCTATTCCGCTTATGTACTAACATGTGTTGTTGTAGAGATGTTTTCTTCCACTCACTCAAGTGATATTTTATCACGCAATAACATCATGTCTATATGAAGTTTTTGTTATATCACCTGCAACCATTCATCATTAGGAAACAAATATTCATCAAATTTAACATCAGCAAATTGAATTATTGGATTAACCATAACATTGGCTACTCCAATGGTGAGTTCACTGTCATCAACAATATTTGTTGGTGGAATCACAAAATCTTTGTCCAATCGTGGTTGTGCACAATGGGGTTCACCAGCATCTATGTGCTCCTTCTTTATTTCTTTTGCAAAATTTTCACATTCATCATCCACTTGTGACTGAGCACAGTGGGATTCAACAAACTTTTGTCCTTGCTGTAGACCTGCTACTATAGATCCACCTTCATCTTCAACTTCAATGGTCTGCCTTACACAAAAACTTGTTTCAAGGGTATCTCAGACCTCTTTGACTGTCACGGCATCTGAAATGACAGGAAGAATGTTGTCTTCCAAAAACTATTCTATGCATTTCAATGTGAAGTCATCATTTTTCCTCTTCACTTCCGAATCTAAAAAGATCTCAAACATCTCATGTTGTTTCTTTGACCTTCTCAACCTCTTAAATTTTCCCATTTGTTGAGCACTAACTCACTCTAGCTCTAACATCAATAACAAGTTTTTTTTGTGCATCTTTAAGAAAACATCCTTAAAAATATATTTTCAGTTAAATTGTCTAATGAAATAAAATCCATATCAACCTTCAATAAAAACTCTTTTTTTTAATAAAACACTCAAAATTATTTCATGACCCCTTTTCTTACCTGAGCATTCAAAACCTTTTAAATCTCCCTTTACATTTAAAAAAAAAAATCCCTTCCTTTAATAAAGAAAATCCTTTTTAAACAAATACTTGAGCTTTAATCTTTTAAAAAACTTCAAACACAATCCCTTTAGAAAACTTTAATGCGAGGCTTTAACTTTAAAGGAGGAAAGCCTTTAACTTTAAAATACAGGAACCTTCGTCTGACCCATTTGACCTTAAATGACTTCGTGGAGCTCGTGTGAACTTCATGCTTGTGCTTCTTGAGCCTTGAAAAAAACAAAACCTCAGCTTTGATTTAAAATTCTGCTTTGACTCCTTGATAGTTTTCTCAGGAGTCATCTAATTAGGTGGAGGAATTGCCCGAACAGCTAAAAGTGGTCGAATCTAGGCAAAAAATTTCAAAAAATATTGTAGAGGCAATGTTTGAATCATGTTTTTGATGGTGGAAATGGATTCAGCACCATCAAAAACATTTAGGACACCTAAAATTTCGAAGTTTAACAAGTATAACTTGGATTTACAAAAATCCTTGCTGGATTTCCTCTAAATATGACCGGAATTTCCATAACTTTATGGGAAACTCCTCTGCCTCGTTAGAATACGAGGTCTGCTCACGGGTATGCCATGAGTTGTCAATGCACTTATCGATGGAGTATGCAAGCACTGCAATGCATAAATCACCAAGCGTCAATGCACAACTTATCATGTACTATAATTTTTGTGTGAAATGATATCTATTTTTTATTTATATGATTATTTTTATTTCTTTTAAATTAATATTAATTTTTTCGGAAAAAGAAAAAAATGTTGGTTTTTATTATAATTACCAGTACATCAAATTCTGCATATTTCCAAATTACATTGTGCTTATGTAGTGAGCAATAATGTGCGACATGCCACATACTACAACCAAAGTGGAATTTTAGTCTCAATTTCGGATTGCCAAAAAATATTGAAATACCTCCATCTAAAAAAAACAGATAAATGGAGCATGTCATGTGGACAGCAACTGGAATAATATAGTAAGTTCAAGGTATTGAAAATAAAAAATAGGAAACATGTGTCAACTTGCACCATTGTGCGAGATGAACCATGAGGCCATGCACATTAAGTCAAAAAGAAAGTAGAAAAACAATGACATGTATTAGAAACTAGGGAGAATGATGTCATCCTCAACAATGATATTGTTGTTGACCTGCAAAGTGAAATGTATCATGCCCACTACTCAATTAGTGCCAATGTTTGACATAGAATATAAAATGGAGTTGTATTCCTTATGGATTTGTTGAAATGTAATGTGATGGAATGATAGCTTAAGATATTCAATGTAGTAGATCCAACCCTGTAGATGTGGATGAGAGATATTAGAAATACTCTCCATGATATTGATAAGAACCTATGACACTCCAAATATCTGGATGCTTTGGATGTCAAGAAACTTTCCAAACCATAATAAACCCCATAGTGTGATGATTTCATCTTACATGTTTGCTCCTTTCCCCCCTGACGAGTATAATATGAATTGTTGTTCTCTGTTCATCCGTAGCCACGCAACACATCCACAAGAGCCATCTTGTGTAGCTCCATCAAAATATCAGGTGGTGGGCTCTAGTGTTGCAGAAATAATGCTGCAACTCCTGGGGCTCCCTTATTTACTTTTATCAACCCGGTAGTTTGTAACAAACATGGAAGCGACGATGCTGTATGCACAAGTATTAGCTCTTACTGTAGGCTGCCACTTCATCAGCTAGCACAAGTTTGCTAGGAGCTTAAGCCAACTTCTATGAGTTCTCAGAAGAAGCTTTTAATGGTGATGGAAGAAAACTAACTCTATAGAGGCTATCATGTTTGCAGAAAGAGAATGAAAAACACAAACCCTAGCAAACCCTAACAAACCGTAATCTACCCACTAACCCTACTTTTGCAAGAAAAGAGATGGAAACTACTGAAATGGGTGCCATTGACTACTTGAAAAGGTAAATTGCATTTATTCAAGCTACTTCTAAAGAGAAATGAAAAGAAATCATCTTTTTGTACTTTTGAGCATTTTTATGTGGAATTATTATGCTTGTGTTTTAACTAGTTGTGGCTATGCAGAGGTTTGGTGGCAAAGGGAGATGGATTTGGCTTTTGAGGAAGGTGAGAAAGGTGTTGAGGGGTCCTAAGAAGCCCCTACTACCCTTCTGGATACTTCCATTGTGATCAGACTTCGAAAAATCACTCAAAGGAAATTCTACAGGAAGCTGCAGGGGATCTACAGGAGGTTCTACAGGAGGATATACAGGAGGAGGCTGAAAGTGGTTTTTGGAGGTTTGAAGGTGGAAAAATGATGGGAGAAGGGAAATGAAGGCTAGATGAAGGTGTTGGGGTGTCTATAAATTGTCAAGGAAGATCAGGGATGAAGGAGATGGTTAGATTTGTTCAAGGGACAAGAAAGCAGCTTTATGGAAAAATGCAGAAATTAGGGAAGATTGGTGAAATGCGGCGAATGAGTGGGGAAATCATCGAGAAGTCAGTTGGTGCTGGCTATTTGATGGAGGGAGAGTGAGTTGAGATGTCCTACACTTGATTTGCACATTCACTTAGCAAAACTGACCATAGCAAGAACAAAGAAACATAGTTTTATCTAACTTAACCTAATTTCTAACCTAAAATTAGAGAAATGCTAAACAGTATATTATGAACAAGAAAGCATACAAGAAAACCATGGTAAATGAATAAGAAACGATCTAAGCATGTGAATCTAAACTAATGTCAATTTCTCCAACTTGAAATATCACACTAGCACTTGCATTGGAAGAGCAAACACTGTGTTTTTGGTGGTAGGAGTAGTGCCTTGACCTAAAATCATGGTCCCAGGGAAGGAGAAAGGAGATCAAGGCCTACTGTTGACCATTTTGGATCCTTTTCTATCACTGCAGCAAACTACTTAAGCAACTTGAAGCAAAAACAACTATTCTAACTATCAAAAGCAACCTAATTTAATGAAGCAAAATGAACCTAAACCACAGAAATTATTTCATGAATGAAAGAAAAAGCATATAAATACACAAAGGAGGTGCTGGCTCAAAAACTGTTTCATCTCCATTATCAAAAATAAAAGTCACATTACATAATCTGTCCTCAAAAAGGAACTTGAAAATAAGTTGAACAAGTGCTGCACAAAAGTGCGAAAATTCTACTAATGACTTGCTAAAATCCAACTAACAAAACTGAGGCCCTAAGCCCCCCTATTTATACAAATGGATTCCCCCAACATCCCTCCTAAAATCAAGGAGCTCGGCTTCCCAAAACTGGAGATAAGCAGTTATCTTTCTTTACTTGCTCGGTTGCCCCTTGGAAAGTGGACCCTTGTGCTCCAATTTTCTGATGGAGAATTCGAGGTAAGGGTTCATAAATGAAGGGGACACCCTCCTACAAATCCTCTCCCTTGTTCTTCCTCGAATTTGGCTGCCAAATGCTCATTAAACCTTCGATTTTTTCTCAAAATTGACCAAAAATCTGCATAAAGCTCACATTAGACTTTTTGGCATAATGACTAACACATTTCACTCTATTAGCATAAATATAATAAAAAAATTCAATAAACTAATGAGAGTGGTGGATTAAGTCGAATTAAGAGCCAAAATGAGCTCATATAATTACACATTTCTGGGGCTCATCATCACCCCCCTACTAAAGGTATTGCTCATCCTCTGAGCAACTAATCTATCTCTTCATCCTTGATGGCTCTGACCGATTCCCTGACATCCCCTGCTTCTGATGTGATATCCTCCTCTTTATCATGGAATCATGCCTTTCTATCCACCTCCTCCCACTGCTATCTTTCTTCTTCCTCTTTTTGCTTGGATGGAGTAGTAAGTGCAGCAAGAACAGCTGCTGCTTCTCTTGCTAGTGTCTCAGGAGACACTTCCTCTTGGTTTTTTTCTTCTTCTTCATCTGTTGTTTTGCCTGTGTTTGCTGTCTTTGATTTTTTTTTAGCTGTCTCTGGTGTTGACTTCGCCTCTGCTTGATGAGTTTCTTCCTTTCCTGTGGCAGCCTTTTTCTGAGCTATCTTGGGCTTTTTCTTTTCAGCTCTTTTCCTTCTTCCTTTTCTCTGCTATGGTTTTCCCTTTTTCTACTTTTGATGCTATTTTCTTCTCTCCTTTAGGTTCAACTATGGTGGTGTCATGTTTCTCTTCTCCTCTTTGTTTTTCTTCTTTGTCTTCTTCCAATTGAATATTTTTTGCTTCTACATGGATTTCCTTCTCAGGTTCCTTTTTTTGTTCCTCCTCTTCACTGCCAGATGGACTCAAGTCATCAGTGAGAGTTTTTATGTCATCTTCTTTAGTCATGCTCCTGAAAATCTCCCAGGCTATAGGGATTGTGTATGTGTGGAGGGAATATTCCACCATCAATTTAATGAGCCCATGGTGAGCCAGTTGGTCAGGAACCCCTGCATTCAATTTGGTGGTACACTTTATCAAAGATTGGAGGAGAAAATATGGAATACTGAGTTTTCTAGATGTAGGCAAGTCCATGCCATATCTTAGTTCATGTAACAGTCTGAAATGATAACCATAGACTATATTGTATCTTCCTTCACATGAGATATACTTCATGATCTGGTAGCTGACCTCACCCCATGGATAAGGTATACTTTTCCTTCTAATCCCATTCTTATCCTCCACGGGATGTTCATCAGGCTGGATAAAGGTCTTTTTAACAACCTGTCCCAGTGGTTTTTCTTCTTTACTCCAGGGGAGCCCAAGTGGGAGACTTTGTAATTCGGCTGATGAACTCTAGTGTAAGTTCTATGGTTAGACCCCTGAAATGGACTGTGGCATGGGTTTTTTAATGAGGTCTTAAAGATAATAAAAATTCCTCTGTAACTTCCTCATCATACCCATGAAATTTCTCAAAGAAAGGCATCCCATTTGCCCTGGTAAAGAGGGCTACCAATTTTGGGTGTTCATGCAATTTGGTGGAATTCAGAGGCTCCTTTCTCATAAAACCCCCTGTCAGGATGTTTTAGAAAGCACTGGAAATTCTTAGGTGAGGAGGAAAGCAGCAAATTATCAAACCCGGAAACAGAGGAACAATTGAGGTTTTTTTTCTCTAGAACCTAAGAGGGAATTTTTCATGTTCTTCTCTGTTAATGAAAACAAATTGTAATTTTCCTTTGCTTCAAACCCTGTTCTCAACCTTATTTTACTTCTCGGCTTTTTCAAGGGAACAATATCTTGACAAAACAAAGAGTATATAAAATAGTGTTTTTTTCTTTCTCACAAAATAAATAGACCACCCAATGCAAATTCATTGTTTTACAGGCTTAATTTTCTATGGTTGCATCACTTCTTCATACAGAAGAATACCACGGAGGAGAAAGAGACAGACTTTCAATGCAAAGAGTAAAATGGAGAGACTGTATATATTCAGAAAACATAGGCAGTCTTCTGTTTTCAATTTTTCTTTCTTTTCAACTCAATTCTTCACTTCAAATCCCATCCTCTTTTGTAGATATATGAAATGCAGAGTCAGTCCTCTGAGCCTACCTTTTCCAAGCTCAAATTTGGCATAAAAATCCCGAATTTTCCCTCTGCAGAGTTGCTCACTAGCCTTCCTGTAGAAAGGCTCCTGTAGATTGTGTTTCCGCTCCTGTAGAATGCGATAATGCTCCCGTAGAGCCCGATAAGCAAAAGTGTTTTGAAACTGATAGAGAGCGGTTGTTACGAGGTTCTGAAGCTTGTACGTAGGTAGCTATAGCCGAGAACTCGTCAATGCAAATGAAAACAAGGGTGGTGAATTTGACGACTGTAGTGTACTTAAGCTTACAGGAGCCTACATGCGTGTTCTGCAGTGACGAGGTGAGTTGGCAGGAAGGGTACGTTATCCCCATCCAGACCTTTGGTCCCTACTCCAGTGCCATTATGATCTTTCATGATGTCTACCCGCAATCACTTCCATAATTCCTGTTATACGTCGCCGCCACTACCTGTTCTGAGATTTCTATGAGTTGACTGAACACACGTGCCGAGTGCACCCACTGAGCACTATTTGGACTGGCCGAAGGTGGCCAGTTAGCTGGCTACCAATTTTTCTTAAGCGTAACCATCTCATTATTCCATGCAGCTTTCAAATCATACGATGCAACAGAGGAATGGGTTTAGACACTTACCTGGAAGTCAAAAGCATTTGTTGTGAGGTGTTGTGACCTTTCCTTCTGCTGCATGCCTTTGTTTCTGTGGATGCATGCTTGTCTGGTTGTTGATATGTGGTTGTGCTTTCTGCAGGTTCCTTTCTAGCTGGATTCGATCTTCAAGAGTCTGCTTCAACCTTCAGGTTTGCACCCTCATGCTGGTGATGCTAGACTTTTGTAGGATAGTGACTTGTTTTGTCCATAGCTCCCAAACGGTAGACTAGATTGACCTGAAATTTTTTGAGCATGTTTCTATCATCATCATGCACCTCCAATAGAAAACTTGTTGTCAATGGATGCATGGATTTCGAGAAAAGTTGAAAATGGCTAAAGGTGATGGAGGTTGATTTCTTGGAAACTGTGCACTAGAATTGGCTGAAATTGCTTGGGCATGTTACCATCATCCCTATATAACTCCCCATGAAACATTTTTTGAAATGGAGCATGGTTTTCAAGTTAGGGAAAAAACAAATTTCTACTCTCTATATTTTTGTATCAGAGCATTCTGCAGTTTTTTTGACAGTAAGAAAAAATGAGCTTGCACTGTAATGCAGACTTGGAAATGATGGAAGAGAGGTTTGAAGATTACAAGGGTATTTATAAACCCTTTATGCAGCTTCCATGTTCCCCAAACTTCTTTTAAAATCCATATCTAGCTCTCTGTATTGTCTACAGGAGTCTCTCGTAGAAAGCACAATTTTCAGAAAGGAAGCACAGTGAGGTGGAAAAAATGTCAAAAATGATGGAGAAGGGTGAGGGAAGGTAGGATAGGTGTTGTTATTGGTTTTAGAGCTTTCTTGGCACCTACTGCTACCTCCTGAAGTTCTCCTGCAGACCTGCAATACAACTGGAAATTCATCTTTCTTTTTCTTTTTCTCTTTTTTTTTTTTAAAATAGCTAGGGTGCCTCAATGAGGTTTTCACCCTAATTTCCTGCCCCGGGCACCTCCAAGGGAGGTTTTCACGCAAGGATCTTATTCTCTTTTTCTTTTCTCTTATTTCCAACCCATTGAGTGCCTCATAGAGGTTTTTAATCAATGAGCCAATCTGAGGCGCCTCCGAGGAGGTTTTCACCTTAGATTTTTATTTTTTCTCTTATTTTTCATTTTTTCCTTTTTCCTTTTTTCTCTACCCTACCCTACTTGAAAAAAAAAATCATTTTCAAGTATAAGAATACTTCCAATGGAGCCATGTGCACATCGAGATGATAGAGAAAATGATGTGGAGGCTTGAAATGCATGCTTTGATAGGTATTCGGATTTCAGAGACCAAATGATTTGACTTTGAAGGGATCAAGCATAGTTGAGGAAGAGAGTACTGTTGCAACTTAAGGACTGTCTGGAACCATATTTGAATATAGTTGTGATGTCCTTGGTCCTTTTGCTGATCTGGATCATTCTTCATGTCTTCTTCTATCATGACCTTCACATCTTCCTCTTTTTGTTGATTTTTCTCTTGAATACATGGAGGATTTGATGGTAACCATGAGGGAGCTCTCTCGATCTCTGATTCTGATGTCTTCTCTTCATTAAGTGTAGCCCATGGTTCTTTGATCTTCTCTTTGGAATCTTCTTCTACTGGAGGTGGTCCTTCAATGATATCAATATAATCTCTCTTTTGCAATACTATTCATGAGCTATGGTGAAGAGCATTGAGCTCAAGAGGATTTGTTTAGAAGTGTTGTACCTCAACATCGTAATTGGGTTGAGCTACTCCAATGTGCGAGTTTGGAAATGGTGGTTCCCCACTATATACTTGCTGACCCTATCTGTTATTCGGGTTCGGGTTCGGTTGAGCAGGCATTTGGGGTTTCCTTGTTGGAGCAGGAGGCAATGGTTGTGGTTGAGCAGGTGGTGGAGGCAAAAGAGCGGGAGGAGAGTTCTACTGGGGCCCCCGCCCCTGATGAGGTGCATTCCACTGAGGCTATGGCTGAGCATAGTGGTGAAATGGATGAGCAGCTGGTTGGGCATAATATGGAGATGTGAAGGACCAAGGAGGAGGTGTGGACCAGGAAGGATGAGCATGGGGGCCCCAAGAAGGTGTAGAAATGACTTGGTTGGGGTTGTAGTATGCCTAAGATGTCCCTTGCATCCCTTGCTGATATGGTTTAGGTCCATGCAGCCTCCTTTGGTTTATGTAATAGGTCTGTTCAGTGACTACTTCAGCCCCTTGGTAAATAGCTTTAAGTCCAGGCAAGGATGGGCACTTGTCTATGGAGTGATTTTCTTTATAGATTGAACAAACCTCTATAGATTCCAATGGGCATTCATTCCTAGGATGCCTACTAGTGCATCTAGGGAAAAAAATGGCCAAAGCCCTCTCTGCTTCCTACCATTTTCTTTTGATATGCATGACAAGAGTATGCCTCATCTCACTCTTGAAATCTTTTAGCAGATTTTCAAATTCACCTCTAAGGGATGAGTTGGAAGAGAAGGTACTACTTCCAACATTTTTGTTTTCAGCCATTGGCTCCAGAGGAATGTTTTCTTCTTCTTCTTCCCCTATAGGTTCTTCAAATATGTCTGGTCATTACCTAAGGGTGTTTCTTGATTGCAGCCACCGAAGAAGAGAGAAGGTTGGCTGTGTGAAGCAGTGGGGGTGTTGGGCAAACATTTTTCTGAATTATCTCTACTCCTACGAGGCATGAAAGGAAATCTTTTTGGGTGGTTTTTGTTTTTTCTGCTTGTACCTGCAAAACTGAAATTGAATGAACAAACAAATTGCAACTAACTGAAATGAACTTGCTAAAATGAAATTGCAGAATTGAAATGAAAGTAAGGAAATGACTAATCTACTTTGCTGGAATGGAAATTGTAGAATTGAAATGAAAGCAGGAAATGACTAATCTACGTTTACTGAAATGGAAATTGCAGAATTGAAATGAAACCAAGAAATGTCTAATCTATGCTTGCTGAAAAGAAAATTGCATAATTGAAATGAAAGCAGGAAATGTCTAATCTACGCTTGCTGAAATGAAAATTGCAAAATTTGAAATGAAATAAACTACTTAGCAGAATGTTGCAATAAAAAAGAGAAAAAAGCAGTAATCACAAAGTACTATGACGCTTCCCCGGCAGTGACACCAAAAAGATGGTGGGTTCCAATATTGCAGCAATAATGCTGCAACTCCTAGGGCTCCCTTCTTTACTTTTATCAACCCGATAGTTCATAACAAACTTGGAAGCGATGGTGCTGTATGCACAAGTATTAGTTCTTACTGCAGGCTGTCACTTGATTAGCTGGCGCAAGTTCGCTAGGAGCTTAAGCCAACTTCTATGAGTTCTCAGAAGAAGCTTTTAACTATGATGGAAGAAAGCTAACTCTATAGAGGCTATCCTATTTGCAGAAAGAGAATGAAAAACGCAAACCCTAGCAAACCCTAATCTACCCACTAACCCTACTTTTGCAAGAAAAGAGATGGAAATTACTGAAATGGGTGCCATTAACTACTTGAAAAGGTAAACTACATTTATTCAAGCTACTTCTGAAGAGAAATGAGAAGAAATCATCTTTTTGTACTTTTGAGCATTTTTATGTGGAATTATTATGCTTGTGTTTTAACTAGTTGTGGCTGTGCAGAGGTTTGGTGGCAAAGGGAGATGGATTTGGCTTTTCAGGAAGGTGAGAAAGGTGTGGAGGTGTCCTAAGAAGCCCCTAGTACCCTTCTGGAGACTTCCATTGCGATCAAACTTCAAAAAATCACTCACAGGAAATTCTACAGGAGGCTGCAGGGGATCTACAGGAGGTTCTACAGGAGGATCTACAAGAGGAGGCCGAAAGTGGTTTTTGGAGGTTTGAAGGTGGAAAAATGGTGGGAGAGGTGAAGTGAAGGCTGGATGAAGGTGTTGGGGTGTCTATAATTTGTCAAGGAAGATCAGGGATGAATGGTATGGTTGGATTTGTTTAAGGGACAAGAAAGCAACTTTATGGAAAAAAGTAGAAATTAGGGCAGATTGGTGAAATGCGGCGAATGAGTTGGGAAATCTTCGAGAAGTGAGTTGGTTCTGGCCGTTTCATGGAGGGAGAGTGAGCTGAGATGTCCTACAATAGATCTGCGCATTCACTTAGCAAAACTGACCATAGCAAGAACAAAGAAATAGAGTTTTGTCTAACTTAACCTAATTTCTGACCTTAAACCAAAGAAATGTTGAACAATATCTTAAGAAAAACAAAGCATGCAAGAAAACCATGGTAAATAAACATGAAACGATCTAAGCATGTGAATCTAAACTAATGTCAACTTCTCCAACTCGAAATATCATACTAGCAGTTGCATTTGAAAAGCAAAAACTGTATTTTTGGTGGTAGCAGTAGTGCCTTGACCTAAAATCATGGTCCCAAGGAGGGAGAAAGGAGATCGAAACCTATTGTTGAGCTTTTTGGATCTTTTTCTGTCACTGTAGCAAACTATTTAAGCAACCTGAAGCAAAAACAACTATTCTAACCATCAAAAGCAACATAATCTAATGAAGCAAAATGAACCTAAACCATAGAAATTATCTCATGAATGAAAGAAAAAGCATATAAATACACAAAGGAGGTGCTGGCTCAAAAACTGTTCCATCTCCATTATCAAAAATAAAAGTCGCATTACATAAACTGTCCTAAAAAAGGAACTCGAAGATAAGTTGAGCAAGTGTTGCACAAAAGTCCAAAAATTATACGAATGACTGGCTAAAATCCAACTAAAAAAACTAAGGCCCTAAGCCCCCCTATTTATACAAATGGAGTCCATAAACATCCCTCCTAAAATCAAGGAGCTCGGCTTCCTAGAACTGGAGATAAACATTAGTCCTTCTTTACTTGCTCGGCTGCCCCTTGGAAAGTGGACCTTTGTGCTACGAGTTTTTGATGGAGAATTCGAGATAAGGGTTTTTAAATGAAGGGGACACCATCCTACAAATCCTCTCCCTTGTTCTTCCTCGAATTTGGCTGCCAAATGCTCATTAAACCTTTGATTTTTTTTTCCCAAAATTGACCAAAAATCTACATAAAGCACACATTAAACTTTTTGGCATAATGACTAACCCAATTCACTCTATTACCATAATTATAATAAAAAACATGCAATAAACTAATGAGAATGGTGGAGGAAGTTGAATTAAGAGGCAAAATGAGTCCATATAATTATCCATTTCTGGGGCTCATCATCAGGCAGGAAAAGTGATGTGTGGAGGCAAATTTTTGAAACCTATGTTCTTGACCAATATCTGCTTCTTCTTCAAGGACGTCATCCAAAATGCAATTTTATTGACAATATTATTAATATTGAGTGGCATATCTTTAAAAATAATGGAATTTATGGCCATCTAGATTTCTAATAAGACTACGAGGGGAATGGAAAGTTGGTCCCTAGTCCTCCCTCTCCATGATAACAAACAAGAATCTATAGAGGCATGTACCAATAAAGGGAAAGTGAAAAGGTTTGAGATCCTGAACCATACCTCAGCAGTGATCAGGCAATCCAACAGAAGATGGAAATTTGTTTCTGCTGTGTTCTTGCAAAGTACACATCGACGAGGTTCGTTTACACCTCTCTTCTTTAGCTTCTCCCATGTCAGTGTCTTCTCCTTGAAAGCTAGTGAGGAATTTCAGATGATCTTATACAGGAATTGTGTTTTCCAAAATTTCTGAAACCAGGTCAAGTGTTGTAGATTATGTGAGATACCTTTAATGAAGAGGTATGTGTCTACAATAGATATGGACCCCCGGTGTAGTAGGCCTTCCCACATGATTTGGTGCCCTCTATCATTTTTTCATAAGCTCGATATGCATAATACATCAATATATTTGTCCCATGACACTACCAAAATTCCTCTCAAACCAACAGCCCGAGAAAGGTTAATTATCCCTCTTTCATTTAATCTGGAAATGAAGTCACCTGTACTAAGTGAATCATCCACCTCTCCCAGAATGAAATCTCTACCTATAATAATGTTTTTTTTTGTGCCAAAAGACCAACAGGTGCGATTTAGGAGCCATGGTTTGATTTTGTTGAAACTTGCCCAAATTGAAGATCTAATGCTTTTCCCTATTAGATTGTCACGCATTCGTACTTCCACCTTATTGTCGCCCAGGTATTTTGTTCGAATGATGTCTCCCCACAAACATTCGCCAAATAAGTCGTGCCATAGAGATTTGGTTAATAGTGTCCATCCAAAAGCTCTTAAGTTTAGGATCCCCCGGCGTCGAAATTTCTTTGGAATCATGATTCTATCCAATATGATCATACGATATCTGACGAATTTTCCAGAGCCTACCTAGATAAATTTTTCCATAATTCAACAAATTTTGTTAATAATAGTGGCAGGTAGACAATATAGGTGTGCCCATTGCAGCACAAGTTGTCGTAAAACCGATTGGGTGAGTGTGATTCTGCCCCGATAGCCAAACAAAGATGCTCCCATTCAGATATTTTCTTATGAAATTTATGAGCAATCCATAACCAAACGTTAACACTGTAATTGTTTGGTTTGATATTAAAACCCAAATATCGTATACACAAACCAATTAATTGTGTGGCCATGCCAAATATGTTGGAAATGTCATCTATCTCCACCTGATGACCTTCAACATATAATCGGATGGATTTTACCTTATTTCTCATATGTCCTAAAGCATCACTGAGCCTACAAAAGATATTGTGTAGTACGGTCCACAACAACTTGGAAAGCTTTTAGAAAATCACAATTTCATCAACAAATAAAATGTGTGATACCTTTATTCCACGACCCAAGGTAAGTCTAGTAAAAATTTTCTCCATTATGGAACCTTTGATTTTATGACTGAGGCCATCCATGACTAGTATAAATAATAGGGTTGATAATGAGCAACCATGACGTAGTCCCCTTCTGGCACCAAAGAATTGAGTGGGATGTCCATTTATAAACAACATATTGTACAGTGGATACACAAGCCATAATCCACTCTATATTTCTCATATCCAATCCAATTATTAAAAGTATGATGTGAAGGAAATCCCAATATACACAATCATACGCTTTCGATAAGTCCAAGTTCATAACCAACGCTTTCATTTTCTTCATGTGGATGGAGTGAAGGAATTCCTGCATTGTGGTAACACTGTCATGAATCAATGTATCATGCAAAAACCCAATTTTTTCTTGAGAGATATAAGTGGAGATGGTTGACTTTAGTCGTATCGCTATGATCTTGGATATAAGCTTATAAAAATTATTACACAGGGAGATGGCCATGTAGTCCTTAAAGGATTCCAACTCATTTTTCTTCGGAAATAGGGCAATGAATGTGGGGATGATGGCCCATGGAATGTCTCCCCGAAAACTAGATTCTTCAGCCATAAATAATAAATCTGGCCCAACCATGTCAAAGAAATGTATGAAAAATTCAACGATCCATCCGTCTCGCGACCAACATTACTTTGTATTTAGTATAATGTTTTCTTATTTTTCTTTTACCATATAAGTCAATTCTACATTGAACATGGATGAAATCAAAGATTACCTTTATACTGAGTTGTATAATGCACTTTTCAATATAATCACGAACCAGAGACTTAATTACAACCATTATGATTGGAATGAACCAAATAGAATATAAAATGCAGTTGTTTAATTACCTTTAATTAATTTTAGATAAGTTATTAATATATTTATATAAAATCAATTTAAAATATTTTTAATTACTATTTATTCTAATGTTTTTCTGTATACGCATTTCTTTCTCAATGTTTCGCAGCAACTTATAATAAAAACCAATCTACTTCTTTGTGTCTATAACTTTAAATAAACATGCGTATAGGATTCTAATAATAATGCTTCAAAAATTATAAAATTTCCCGAAAATATTAAACTATTGAGAAAAGATATATATATGAATGATAAAATAAAATAAAATAAGATGATACAAGTCTAATATTTTGTTTAGTAATTTGGATTCAAAAATAAGTATAATGTTAAAAAATAATGCCATAATGTATTAATAATAAATTTTATTTTTTTTAAGTTAAGACTTAAATTATAAATTTAATATATACATTTTATTAGAATAAAATACTAATTAGATAAGATTTATAAAATATTATGATTATATAAAATAAGTGTTACATAGTAGTTAGTATTCTATTTAGTTTAAATATAGTAATTTTGTAATTTGAGAGATAGATGATGAAGTTTTGAACAAAAATCTTATATAAAATATATAAAACAAAGTAAATATTGATTCCCCAAATTATTGAATAACTAATTTTTTAACTATCAATGATAACCCCAAACAATATTTTAAATATGTTGTAGAAATGTCTAACATAAAACGAAATAAATAAATAGTCAAAAGTGATTTGCCAAACTACTAAAAGTGATTTGCCAAACTACTAAATATGTAATTGCTATTTCATAATTATTATTCAAATAGACATGACATAGAATAAAAATAGTTTGTTGTAATATCACTATCGTAACTCATGTAATTATTATTATTTAATTTGTTGACATCTGGAATCAAGTAGTTACAGAACGAATTGTAACCACCATTGTCGGTTACAAGAAAATGATTGAGAGCGGGTGGAAGGGTTCAGTTTTTTTGTTTTCGAGTGGATGGAGTTATTTTTTTTAGGCGGTAGGTATGTGCATGTGTTGGGGGGAGGTAGGCTTGGTCCTATCTGTGCATTGAGACAACAGTTTATTTCTGACAACAAGCAATGCGCAGTTTCTTTCTGACAACAGACAATGCACAGTGGTCTTTTTCTCACAACAGAAGCACGATGCAATGTGGTGAAGGTGGAGACTCCATGATCGAGTTTAAGGACCCAAATTGGAGAACATTGTCATTAATATTCGCCTTTGTTTCCTTGATACTCTTCACTAGACTAGTCATATGGGTCAAGAAAGAGTTACTGATCATAATCATGGACTATCATGGACTACTGAAAGGCACGGTGCTTTTCTCTAGTCTACAAAAGATTTTCCAAATATATTTTAACTAGAGATAAGTAACTGCATTCTTTATTGAGAAGAATAAGTTGTTTTTGATATTTTTGAAAAATATCATGCTATTGCTTTTAGTGAGATATATGTCATTCTTGCATGGAAAGATTAGGCAATTATGGTAGATTTCTGAATATATATATATATATATATATATATATATATAGAGAGAGAGAGAGAGAGAGAGAGAGAGAGAGAGAGAGAGAGAGAGAATATTACGGCATGTAGATAAAGATTGTGATCATATATTTTTCTTGGTAAAGAAAATATATTACTCCATGAGATAAATATCGTTATTATATATGAAAATATATTACTACATGTAGATAAAGATTGTTATTACTATATATATAGAAAATTATTGTTATTATAAATATATTTGCAGCATCATAAGATGAGTAATCTTTCTTGTTTTTATATAACAATGAAAATATATTTTATGTAAGAAAAGATAGGATGCATGCTCTTTTCTTATCCAAGTTATTTTCTTGGAAGTGAATATAGATTAAAGAGGGTAACTTGTGAAATAATTTCATCAGTGGTGAAAAATAAAAGAGAAAGGTTAATTAAATTATTTTCTTGTAAAGTGGGATTTCCTTTTGAAATGTGTAGTTTTAATAACTACCTTATGTGTTTATAAGACATAATTATTTGTTGAAGAAAAGATAAGTTAATTGTGTTAATTCCTTTGCAAGAGTTTGAAAAAGTTACATCTTTTGATGGGTAAAAAGATAAATGACTTGTGTGTTGTAAATTGGATAGTTGTTTTAATTGAATGGTTTATTGCATAAAAGTTAACATTATTATTATCTTCGTTTTTATGCCCAAAAGAAAGGTTGATTATGATACTTTCTTGAAAACAACTGCTTGAGAACTTTGTTATGATACTTTCTTGGGAACAAATGCATAATAACTTTGTACATAAATGATAGAGAAACTATGTTGGGTTCTTAAAAATAACCATGTGAAAATAACACATGCACATATGCAGAAGCATAGAAACAATAGTTGATTACATGTATGAAGATATAACTATTGTGTTAGATATTTGAAGAGAAACATGGATTTGTATAACTATTATGTTATACCTTTTAAAGAGAATATGGATTTGAGTTCAGAAAAGAGTAAGTATTATGGAAGGTAAAACAAGTAGTTACTTGGAATAAATGTACTAGTTTTCCTTTGTAAAATACACATATCTGCATGCAAGAAATAATGATTAACAAATTAGTTCTGGTTTAGAACAATGCATGTCTTTGGGCATACAATATATTTTGTAATTAACTCTATCTTGAAAAATATGTTTTTTGAAAAGGGACTTATATTTGCATGCATGATAATAATGTCTATCATGTTAGCTTCCCCTTAAAGAGAGAAAATCTAATGTACGGGAAGGATAAGTTTTTAGTATCCTTTAAGTAAAATGGATGGTTACAATGGTTTCCTTTGAACATGAATATGAATGTGTGTTCTTGCGAGAATGATCATAGTAATGGGGTAATTATTTTGACATGTTTGATAATTATTTGTTTACACATGCATAATGTTGTAAGAAGAAGCATGTTCTGATATTATAATTACATCACATGTATGAATATGAATAGATGCTAAACATTGCTTTCAAATAATTATCGATTGATTAAAACTTATCTAATCATGTTACCAAAGATTGTTGATGACATCAATGACAGGAAAGGATGGTGATTTGTGCAAAAGACAATTAAGTTTAACATTGTGATAGATAAGAACTAATGGTCCATGTTGATGAGTACAAGTTGCACGATGGTCCACTGATAGGATGATCATGCCACAAGCATATAAAGAGTGGTCATTTGTGGGTAAATGGTTTCATGGTCATTGTAATAGCTTTTAGCTAGGTATGTTGTATTTTAATTGATATTTCATTGTAATATTTTATAACAATGGATAAGGGATGGACTCTCTTATAAGCCATTGAGTGGGGTGAACACCCTCACGAACGTTTAATAATAAAATTAAACGTTTGCTGGTTTTCACCCTACGAGGTTTCTAGGGTATATCAGTGTCCAATGATGTGATTGATTATTGTGTCAGTTTGATGATGTTGATTCATTATCTGATGTGATAATCATAATGTCAAGTATGTGATTAATTAATTTGGTTAAGGGAATCATAAAATGGATGCAAAGTTCATAAAACAATTTATGTTAATATACTAAAACAATGGTTGTTAATGGTTATGCAACTTACTGTCTTCTATTGAAATTTATGTACTAATGAACATTCTATCTAATGGTTAATGATGAATGTGGAATAGTAATTTGGATAATTGCGAGTAATTTGCGTAAAAAAATTCTAACTCCCTACATTTTCACGTGAGGTTACTAAGATATGTTACATTTACATTATATTTTTTTTTAATATTTTAAAAGAAACTATCATTTTTAGTTATTTATTAATATAATATATATTTATAGCTATATATAATTTCATAATTAATAATTTTTATTTTAAATAGTATTGATATTACTAACAACTATTATTTATGTGAGATTAATGTATCTAACTTAATATTTATGAAGTTAATTAACATTAATATAGCAATGGGCGGAAAATTGTTTAATGATTTATTGTGAAATATATCTGTAAAATGATGTTTATTATTAAAATTAGGCAAGCCGTCATATAATAAATCTAAATATGATTTTGACAAACCATCCCTTAACTAAATATCCTTTGACAAGTAATTCAAAAAAAATAATGTAATACCTTTGTCTTCAACCACCCTATAGGGTGTAAAATCTAGATGAGTAATAAGTTAAGTTGATTAAATATAAAATGTAATTTGAATCTTTAAATCAAATAGACCAGGTCGGATCGAAGGTATGAGGGTATGTGTTGAAAAATAAATAAAGGACATTTGTCAAGTTGTCACAACATTAGTATTATTATACTTGCTGTATGTTGTATTATTATACTTGCTGCAGACAGGTATATTGTATTCAATTTTTAATTTGATTACTTATTAGTTCTTTTTACCAAAATATTTACAATTTTCTTAATGTTTAAGATTATAAATTAATTTTTATTATTTTTTAATAATACTTTAATTTATTTATTTCAAATTTTATTGGTACATTGCTTAACCGTTTATTCTATAATGATTATAATTCACCATTACATTATATTTGACCGTCCAAAAGTTTTAGTGAAGTGTACAAGAAAACATTGATGAGATCTAAAAAAATATCTACTTAATTAATTTTTATTAATTTTTAATAATAATTTAATTTATTTATTTCAAATTTTATTGGTTCATTGCCTCAACCATTTATTCTATAATGATTATACTTCACCATTACATTGTATCTCACAGTCCAAAAGTTTTGGTGAAGTGTACAAAAAAAAATTAATGACATGTACAAAAATATCTACGTAAATCACTAAAGCGTGCCATTCTAACAGTATGATATTTGCCTACAGACCTCATTTGATATTTACTGGAGCGATATTTACTTCGCTTTTCCTATGGACTTCATTTTCAAAGTTTTAGAATTTTTGTCATATTTTAAAAATTTGGTACGTATTTTTGTGAATCTAATAAAAATTATTAAAATTTGTAATTTTGATGGTGCTAAATCTATTTCCATCATCAAAAATTTAATTCAAATACTGCATTTACAAGATGTTTTTGAAATATTTTTGCCAAAATTGGAACCACTTTTAACCATCTGACAATACTTCAACCTCCATAAAAAAATTCATTATATTTTAAATTATATATTTTACTATTTTATTTAAAATCCATTATCATATGAAACCTTCACTAATTTGGGTTGACAATTAAATAAATCAAACATATCTCGTTAAACAAATTACGAGTCTCTTCCCAAAAGCGTGCAAAGTACTTCGATGTTTACATTTGTTTAAGTCGTTTTTTTATGTTTGAAATGGATTTAATACTAACAAAAATTTAATGGGCATTCAAAATCTAAAAGTTAGACCTAATTTTACTAGATTTTATCATAATATTGCCAAAATTTCTATTATTTTCAAAGTTAATTTATAAGTTTCTATTTAAATAAATAAATAAAATAATACAAAAATATCATTTTATGGTAAAGCTGAAATTTTTAAATAATTAAATACACTCCCAAACACAAAATATACATTAGTATGCAACCATGTGCTAATATAGATTTAGCAAGTTGAAGTCCAAAAAATTGATAGTCTTACCAGATTTTATTTTCATCACTTAAAATGTTAGTTGTCCAAACAAATTAGATATTCTTAAATTTAAAAACACTCAATTTTTTAAAATTTAAGATATCAAATTTTGTTTTATTTTCTCTTCTTCAAGTAAATATATTTATTATTTTAATATTTTGTTTATACATTGTTTCTGCTATTTTATAGTATAAAAAAATTTACTTGACTATTAAAAAATAATATTTCTTTTCTAATATTTTTTTTTTCAACCCCTTACATACGAATTTTATTTTAACTTTTTATTATTTTATATGTTGCAAAGAAATATCAAATTATATTTGATATTTTTATGGTTAATCTTTTATTTATATATATATATATATATATATATATATATATATATATATATATATATATATATATATATATATATATTATAGATTTTTATTTATTAATAAAAAATAACAAAATTAATAAATTTTTCAAAATCACATACATATACAACATTTTATTAAATTTAAACATTCCTATTTTCCCATCTAAATTGAATTTTTCATGATATTAATCAAATTAATTTTACTAACATATAAATAACATATAAATAAATAGAAAAAGGGAAAAAGGATGATTAGTACCTCAAATATATTTTCTAAATTAATATAACTATCCAATTTTTTGTCATTAAAACTAGTAATTATTTAATAATTTGGCATGACTATGACACTCTAAAATGTACATTAATATAACTATCCAATTTTTTGTCATCAAAACTAGTAATTATTTAATAATTTGGCATGCCCATAAAACTCTAAAATGTACATCATATCTAGGCATGACATCTGAACACACTTATACTATGGCAATTAACAAATTCAAATTTCACTTTATGTCTAGTATACCACTAATTTGCTTATACCCTAAATCACCATCAACCCCATTGAGGTTAGACTTTAAAGATAACATCAACATCTCTTTGGAATATCATGAAAGTTGAGCGATTCCAATGATAAAGGTGATTTTTTAGAGCTCAAATAATTTAACAAATAATACTTTATATAAGAGATTTAGCTTTTTTGAATTCTTAACTAAAACTATAGAAATATAATATTAATGTCTCAACTTTCTTTTCATGTTTTGTTATACTTGAGGCAAGCAAGATATATTGTGTTCAGTTTTTAGTTTTAGTTTGACTATTAGTGTTCGGTTTTTAGTTTGAATATTAGTTAGTTTGTTTTGACTAAAAAAATTTGCAGTTTTGTGCAAAGTTTAACATTAGAAATTAAATTTTGCTATTTTTAATAATGTTTTAATTTATTTATTTTAAATTTCATTGATTCACCTTCTTACCCTTTTATTGTGTAATGATTGTACTCCATTATCCCCATTATACTTCACTAGCCAGGTTTTCATGATAATTATCTTGACCTATACAACAACATCATGGCGTCCATTTACTTTTTTTTATGTAGATCCTTAAGTCATTGAATTGCCATATTTACAATTATTTATGATTTGAGGGCTAAAACTTGGTATCAAGGGCACACATACATATGATTGCATTTAACACTTTTAATTTTTATGTAATTTTTAATATTTACAACATTTACTACTTTACTATGAGTATCCAATGGACATGAATGATATCATATTTATGATTTGAGGGCTAAAACTTGGTATCAAGGGCACACATACATATGATTGCATTTAACACTTTTAATTTTTATGTAATTTTTAATATTTACAACATTTACTACTCTACTATGAGTATCCAATGGACATGAATGATATCATATTTATGATTTGAAGGCTAAAACTTGGTATCAAGGGCAGACATACATATGATTGCATTTAACACTTTTAATTTTTATGTAATTTTTAATATTTACAACATTTAGTACTCTACTATGAGTATCCAATGGACATGAGTGATATCATTTTTTCAGCTATTTTTCCAATTTAAATATATTATGAAAATTTACAATTAAGTTATATTAAAGGATTATTGTCCAAATATTTACAAATGTGAGTGAATGTTTAATTAATAATAATGTTTTTAGTTAAATTAAACTCAAAAAGATTTCATGAGTAAAAGTAAACTCCAATATGTGTTTTAATAAATAAATAAATTAAAGATTTTGATTATTTTTGAAATATTCTACAATTAAATACTATACAACTCAAATTTGAATTCTTAAAAACACTTCTCACATTTCACACAATTATACAAAAATATACATATATCTAATATTAAACTTAGGCTTATAACATTATCATTAAACTAAAAATACATATATTTAACTTATGCTTATAACATTATCATTAAACTAAAAATACATATTTTATTTATCTGGTAATTATACAATATTTAAACTTAACTTAGTGGATTTGCTTAGTGGATATAGTTTTCTTCACATTATTAGTTTTCTTCACATTATTGTAGCTTATTTGATTTTAATAGTATTTATAGAAAAAGTTAAGGGTTTTCTCAATTTTAAGATTTTAAGTTTTTAATTTTTTTTTTTTCAAAATATTATGATTATTTTGTTGGAATCTCTTGTTTTCCAATTTTATATTTTTTCTTTCTAGTTTCTACATGCATTTAAATAGCATTCCATTTTGCCAAAACTTCATAATTTTTTACTTTAAAAGTTTTTTAGGTAATTTAACGATATTTAAACTAAACTGCAGGTATCCACTATTATGTAACTTGTTTAAAAATAAGATATAAATGATATCAATCCATCTTAAATAATGAAAAATAACTAAACAAATAAAAAATTAATATTAAATTATTAAAAATAAATAAAAAAAAAATAATTTTCCCAAACTTAAATTATTATGAAGTCAATAAAAAAACTGATGCGTTATATCTTTAACCTACACATATATGACTTACTTTACACGGCATCTTATAATACCACGTAAGAGTTCAGAGTTGCTATTAATTTAAATTTTATAACTCCCTTAAACTATAACTTTTATAGGTAAAGTAATAGTCTGAATCAATTATTACTTGAGTTCTGAAATTCTTTATAATTTAAAATAAAATATAATATTTAAAAAAAATTAATATATATAAATAAATATAAAATGAGTATAAGAAAATGTTTTAACTACTCAACCTTCAATGATATTGGACAAGAGTGAAAATAGACCTCTTTATGAATCACCACGCCCATATAAAATAATATCTTTAACCTACACATATATGACTTGCTTTACACAGCTTCTCATAATACTCTTACATTGCTATTAATTTAAATTTTATAACTCCCTTAAACTAGAACTTGTGCAGGTAAAGTAATAGTTTGAATAATTTATTACTTGAGTTTTGAAATTCTTTAACATTTAGAATAAAATATAATATTTAAAAAAATAATATATATATATAAATAAATATAAAACGAGTATAAGGAGATTTACTAACGAATCAACTTTCAATGATATTGGATAAGAGTGAAAGCAGATATCTGTATGAATTATCAATATATTATTTTTGTATTTTTGTTTTCAGAGATGATGTGACATTCTCTATGTAATAGTCAAACTTTGTTATTGGTTCTTTTTACATCCCTTGTTGAGTGAAGAAAAAAAACTTAGGGAAAAATTCATGTAATTTGGGATTAAGATTTAAATGATATTTTATATTTTTTTCTGTTATATAAATATATAAATGAACATATATATGGAAATTTAAGAATGAATTCTGTTTGGGAAATACCAGAAACGAAATCTGACTCCACGCACTTAAGAGCAGTTAAAGAGTTATACTCCTCTTTCTTAGAGTTAAAAGGAGATCTCAGAGGAAGGGAGGGGGTTCAGTGGCCTTGGGAAGGGAAAAGAAGAAATAGAGTAATTGAAGGTGATGTCCGAAGCTCGGGAACCAGTGCATAACCTGGTTACGAAAAGAATCAGAGGCTGAGAGACTGGATTGTGATCTTAAGGTCTGCAGCCTGATTTTAAAAGAAAAACCACTGAGCACTGTTTTCTGTTGTTCTGAAGCGAAAGCTCAGGGGTAGAAGTGGACGGTATTGCCCTTCTTATGGTTGAGTGGAAAATGTTATACCCTGCTAAATTCCTAGAAACAGCTACGAATAGATAAGTAATTCGACACTCCATGCCTGTTTTGTTTAAGAATATTCAATGCATCAAAATTGTAATGAGTAGGTGTACTCTGAGTTACGTATATCATTGAATGAAGCCGGAATTACTAAATGAATTTCGAGGATAGCTGTTGTGACAACTGGGGGCCATAATAAAGAAGGGTCTGAACCTTGTTTTTCTTTAAAAACTAAGAGACAGAGGAAAAACTCATAGAGGGTTAGCAGATATCAAGAAAATTATTAAGTTTAGAACAACTTGAAAATAAGTAACCCCAACAAGAATGAAACTAGGAATTGATTTTAGCAACGAAAATTGAAGTAATTTGTGGATAAAGGAAATTGTATGAACCGATAGGTGTTACTAACGCTCAGGTCAACATACCCGCTTGTACTAGACGGGTTAGGAGCGATTTACCGCTACGACATCGACTCTTTCCAGTCCTCTCTCCATGGACATGTACAGGCGCGATAAGGAGACTTCCAGTAGGTTAACAGTTAAATACTAGAAAAATAAGTAAAACTATACAAAGAAATTAACTGTACATTCTCATAATTCTAGTTCCTACACACATGTTCAAATCTGTACAAATAACTTTCCAGAATCTAAAGAAAAGTCGGAGAAACGAGAATCTGTAACAGAACTGAAACCCCATTTCAATATATATAACCACATGAAAAATTAACTCCAACAAAACATGGGTAGCCTGTATCAAATCTAGAAATCTGGGAACTCAAACTTTACAAGAATATCAGAGACATATCTATATGTATATTGGTTCTTATACGAGAGGAAAATAAAACCCACTGCGCTAAATAAATAAAAACAGTCCAAGACGAACCTTAAAATAAGTTTAGGGCAACCCATGACCAGACCCTAGGCTAAATTACTTTTACAAAGTAAACGATATGCCTTCACGACAACACGTGTGCAGGATATCGAAGGAGAAGAGCCCCGAATTCAAAACCTCGCTTGGACGAGCCTACATGGCACCGAGCAAGGAAATAAATACAAGTCTGGTGACATATGTATAGTAATTGAACTAAACCGCTGCCAAAAAGTAATAGAGGAGGGCTTACCAGATTATGGGGAACTCTTTTCCTTGCAACATTGGCCTTTATCTACTGCTGAACTAGTACATGAACACGGTATGCTGGAGTCGAGCAATCCACCAAAGGGTAAATGCCTACAGAATAAATGTAAATTGGTAAACAATTTAACAAATATATAATGTGGCTGTGAATTTCACGAAAGAGGAAACGACTGGAATGCAAACAGGATTTGAAGACAGCGTAATGGAAACAGAGGGCTGGAATAGCAGCAAATGACAACCCGGATGGCGAGGCCATAAAGTAAAAAACGATTTACCTTGACATAAAGAGCTCGGTGAAGTTGCATCCGAACACTGAGTGGTCAGAAGCACCGGAAACTTTGCAGACAGGGATGAAGAGAGTGTGTGGCGGCCAACATATTGGAACCACCACACTGCACCATCACCTGGACATGTTTGGTGGAACAATCGTGCCAAGAGGCATCGGAATAACCCACTCCTTGGGTCAATAGGTCGCCTAGTTGCATAGCGGAAGCTGGGACCACACATGCGACAAATGAGCAAAGTCAAACCCCAGGGCATCGTCGTCCGAACCCTAACAAACTATCGATGATTCACCACCGTCAGATTGAGCCTGGACGGATCCACGATCGTGAGGACTCCATTTGTCCTCGGAAGTGCGACACAAGTGTAACCCATACCAACCTCCAGAACCTTCGAGCGATAAATGTAGGGTGGGGATAACGGTAATGCATGAATGGTGCGATAACTGGTGTATTAACCTCTACTCTAAAGTATTAAACGCAAATTGAAAACCATATACGTGTTGTAATATAATACTGTCATGTTATTTCGGTATACATTTGTGGGTTATTATGATGAGCAATACCTGATATGATGTTTGCGTTAAAAGGTATAAATAGGTGTTAAAAGTGTTGTTGTTAGTTTTAAATTTTATCCATAGGTTACTTAAGTAAACCCGTGTTTAGACATGTTACAGATGATGAAGGGACTTGTAGTTGTAAATAATAACGAGTTCTCTTAACAATTATATTATAATTTTTTTAAATATATTTTTAATTGAAAATATATAAAATAAATATTATTTAATAGATTATTGAAATAGAAATTTTAGTGGGGCATTTTAATTGGTGATTAAAGTAATGTGAAATTTTTTAAAATTGAGAGATCTAAAATTCCAATCTCCGAGTTGTGATCTAGTCTAAGGAAAGAAAAATAACCTCAATGTTATACTAGTACTTACTTGTCAAGCAAGATCTCTCTGCATACTTTCTTTCTCTCTCCATACATAATAATTAAACAAGAACATTATATTATTTTATTTATAGCCACATTTTTACATTAAAATTATTCGCTGTTATTAATATACCAATGAATACTCGTTTGTTTTTTTAATAGAGAAATAAAAAACATATATCCATAAAATCTAATATATGTATTTATATGTATTTATATTGTTTTTTTTTATTAATAATATATATATATATATATATATATATATATATATATATATATATAATATTTTAAAATAGTAATGAAATTACAAATGGTCATTTTAATAAAACATAAAAAGAGAAATCATTTACTTTTCTCTCTACGTAAATTTGATATAAAGGTATATTATTGATTAAGGACATTGAAATATTTTATCTATGATTTTGTAATATTTCTTTTCAAATAGCACATGTCAATTCTATGTTTAACATAGAATAAATTACACATCTCCTTTATATTGATATGTAATACCTATATTATTTTAAATTGCACTTGTCTAACTTCATATTAAGTAGTGAAGTAATGATACATATCCCTCTCACTAAAAGCAAGAAAAAAACTTATACACTAAATTAGAGATTTTTCACTTTTAATTATTTTATGTTTCTCCGTATATATAAATATTTTATAAAATTAAGTTAGACATTGAAATATTTATTTATCAATGCAGCCATATAAAACAAATGGCTAGTAAATATGGATAGGCATGGGTCCATAATAAATATTAAAACTGTTACTTTATAATATACATCAACTTGCTAAAATAAAAAAATATCATAAACTAAGTAAACTAAAAAATTATTTTAAATTATTAGCATTATTATTTATAAAACAAATCAATATATAAATTACACTTATATGTGTTTTAAAATATGGAACCGGATTCTTATTTTATACCCACTTTATCATGGATATTCTTAATCTGTAAATAGACTTTGTTATGATAAATTGAGATAAATAACAACTTTTGATTTGTATAAAATACTAAGAATAAATCCCCACTATCTATGTCATAATTATTGATAAATAAACTAAAATTTTGGAAGCCCTTTGCTAAATAGACAAACTAACTCCATATTGAGTGTGAAGAAATCAAACATCTCCCTTATACTAAAAAAAAAACAATTATACAGCAAAATAAATATTTATCTCTATTATAATCTAAATTTAATTAAACTTTAAAATATTTTATTTATGTTTCATATTGAAATATATATTTTTTTATATTTGTAAGTGATATTAAAATACATTTACTTTAAAAGAAATTATGGTCTACTTTTGAGTCACAAACATGACTCATCATGAGGACATGATTGTGGAGAGAAGGAAGAGGAAAATAAGATAAATTAATTTAAATAAAAATGAATATAAAGAAGGCCAAATAATTAATTGGTGAGTCATTTGTATTTATACTAATTTATATTATCTTCCTCTAAATGAAACTAGGCATTTGGCCATACCCAAAACACTTTGGGATGAAAGAATATATCACATATGCAATACTAAGATGGTTGAAGATGAAAAACACTTTATCTTGGATTGCCAAGTTCTCACTCACATTTGTTCTCATTTCCAAAACATGCATTACCAACATTTTTGACTTGATAGGTCAACAAAATTATAGTGATCTAGGAATGCTTCATTCACTTCTTTTTTATCATAGAAATAAAATATTAAAAAGTCTGAATTAATTCCTTACTCTCTTAAACTATAGTAAACCACATTGGTCTTAGTGGATGTTAATCATCATCCTCATCATTATCAAAAATAAGACATACTTAACCCAACTGAAAGGTAAACGATCAAAAATTTAGCTCATGGAACGTACTACAGGAGGAACCAACTCACGTTAAAAGAGAGTTGGTTGGTGAGAGGCACACAATTAGAAACACTAAAGTACTAGTAGAGATTGTTGATTGGGTTATAAATTTAAGGCATGCTTAAGGGAGATATAATCAACACGTCACACTTTGGGTAGAGTGCTACTAGATAGAAGTGGCAGGACGGTGCAAATTCCTCACTTTGAATTAAGGATATAAGGTTGGGCCATGTAGAAAAACACAAGGGAATCCGGCTTGACCTATGTTTCACCCGAAGCTTCAATAACCATGTCTCTACCAAGGAATCAATAAAGAGCCCATCCACGTAAAAACTACCCATTCAAATAATTCTTATAAGGTTGGGCCATGTAGAAAAACAGAGGGGAATCCGGCTTGAACTATGTTTCACCCGAAGCTTCAATAACCATGTCTCTACCGAGGAATCAATAAAGAGCCTATCCACGTAAAAACTACCGATTCAAGTAATTCTTATTAGTTGTCTTTTAGCTTTCTAATCTTCACTTTTTTGTTAAAGTTGTGTAATTCCCAATTTCAAATAGTTCTAGGAGGCAGAACAAATTTTATTAGTTTTGTTAGCATTTTTGTTTTGGAAGATAAGGAAAATTTTGTGTCTTTTACAATTTTGAAGAATTTTTTTTTTTTAATTGTCTAGTAAGGCTTTCCAAATGATCAACGAGATTATATTTCAAGAATTAAAATGTAATCTTTTATTGATAGATATTATGTTTTATATCGAAACTTTTAAATATCATTTAAAAAAACAACTTTACAAAGTAAGGATGTGAATTTGGGATTCATGAAAAGGATTTATAATTGTGACTATCAACACATTCATTTAAACAGTTACATCTAGATATATGTTTGAAAAGGATTTATAATTGTGACTATCAACACATTCATTTAAACAGTTACATCTAGATATATGTTTGGATTGGTGAGGTTTTGAGATAGCGATTACAATTCTTAATAGAAATAAGTGGTGCAAAGCTTTGTAGTTTTTATGATTGAAATTAAAGATTATGTTGCTACCAAATTTACATATAAAAATTGTTAACATCATAAATATAAAACATATTTTGAAATGTTTAAAATAATGTTAATTTAATATAAAAATTATTAATATATATTTCTCTTATATATAATCCAACACAAAATTATTATTCTAAGAATTTTTATTTTTTTTTGTAAAGTTAGGCATTCTTCATTCCAAAAAGCAGTAAAAATACATCAAACTAGAGCTCGGGTGGCTGGTCTGCCAGAAGGAAACCAAACCGCCACCTTTTGGCCTTAAAGCCTGACCAAAATTTAAAAATGTTTAGTTCCTTCTTCCTATCGTAACCATTGTTCTGCTTATTAAAAGCGAGGCTAACTACAGTAACATAATACAGTGCCCAGATACAATTCAGATTCATCACAAAATACAGTAGAGAAGACACACACACCACTAATCTTCATCCGACAAATTAACCAAGGTAGGCTTAGAGTCGTTAGTGCCCGGCTTCAGGATCTTCTGCTCAATGGCCCATTTGAGCTCCAGCATCATTTGCTCCATGTCCTTTAGCAGCAGATGGTTTCTGGAAACCTGGACTTGGACAGCCGCAAGCTCTTTTAGGAGAATGTTCTTTATGGAGGCCGATTCTTCCGTCAGTTGGCGTTTGAGGAGTTCTTCAGCATGTTTGCGCTCTTCATCCTCCTCTTCGCGAACAGCCTGGTTAACCTCCATAGCCCTGCCGACCACATGCTTCATGATCCAATAGAATTGTAACGTTCTATTGAATAGTGTGTTCCTGCCTCTGGTGGTGCCCGGGTCTGTGATTACTTCCCAGTCCTCACGGGGAATCTCTTGGTTCGCGCTGATTTCCCTCAGCTCGCGCTCCCATTCATGGATAAGAGAGCGGACCTCAGGAGAAATGCCGGTCATGTAACCATCAATCAGGTGAAGGAGCTTGTCGAGGTCGGGCTTCCTGCCCCTTTTGTTTGGTTGACTACTGGTGCCAGCTTCCCTCTTCTTATCAGAACTGGTCTTTCTTGGAGCCATCTTTCCTCTGGTCTGGGGCTTGGGAATAGAGGAATCTTTCCGACCTGTCACAACAGAAAACCAAAGGTCAGTGCAAGAGAGATGGAGCACAATTGGGGTCTGTTCCATTGTAACAGCGAACTCAACATGAATGGATGCCCGGGACCTTGGAGCAATTCCATTATGGGCACAGCGGTTGAAGACCCACCACCATCTCACAGGAACTCGGAGAACCCCCCGACCAGCGAGGTGGCAAAACCTGACGGCCTTGGCCAGCAGAAGGGAGAAGCAGAAGAGGAGCCAACCACGGAAGTAGGCCAAAGAGAAGAAAAGACCAGGGGTGCGAGGACCCTCCAGAAGCATGACGAAGCCCGGCAAAGCCCCCCACATAGCCTGACTCTCAGAGCAGGACGTAGAACTAGCATAAATCAAAACGTTCCCATCATGGGGTTGGCAAAGGAGAAACTAAAAAGAGCCCGGGGAGCCCTTATCATCGCACCAGTAGGGAGTCTACACGCAAGGCCAGAGCATATCCAACCAAACCAAGAGAACAGAGAAACAAGCATGCATGTCTGAAGGACGAGGACTGTAGGAAACATACCACCTTTTCTTGCCAAGGCCGAGGAGGAGGGCTGGTCGCAGAGGTGAGCAGGCGTCTTTCCGTTCTTTTTCATCGTTCTTACCAATCTGAATGAGCCTGCCATCTGTTTCCTCGGGCTTATTAACGCGTTGCCGTGTCGAACGGGCCGCCACTTGGCTGGTTGAAATTCCGGCCTCCGCTTGGCCATTTATTTTTCCATCACGCATTCTGGCTTCCCCATCTCGGGAAGTGGCGTGGCTTGTCCTTTCCACTTTATGCTTCATTATTCCAACCTCCGTCTGGCTGCTCTTGCCGTAGCCTTTCTTTACTCCTGGTGCCACCTGTCGTCCTTCCCCTGTCCATTATCTCGAATTCCAGAGCTAGCTCTAGATCATTCCTTAATGATGTCTCAGCTTGCACATCCCCTCTGTTTGTTCGGCCATTCTTGCCATGCCCCATCACCTGCCCAACATGTGCCTGCCTTTCTCCTTTGCCTTTTCCCACGGATGAGCTGTCTGATCCCTGCTGTTGGAGATTATCTCTGCCTCCGCTGTGTGCCACCTGGTCCTGACCGTTCATCTCTTTCATGCCATTCCCACCTTTATCAACATTTAGCAGTTGCTGAAGTTGGGTTTTCTCCTCCTGGTGCAGATGAGGCAGACCCACGTTGTCGATTTCTTTGCCCCGGTTCCGGCATCCCCAATTCGCAAGCCAATCTGCCGGCTTGTTACCTGCGCGCCTGGTGTGAGTCGGGAGGAGGTAGTCTATTTTGGGAAGGAGCTTCCCAATTTCGCCAACCAGCCAAGCAGTTCTCCAGCTTTTGCTAATCCTTTCCGCTGGTTTTTGCTGCTGGAGCTTCCTAACCATGTCAATTACCAGCTTCGAGTCCCCCTCGATTTGGAGACGTTTGAAGTTGACCCGAAGAGCTATTTCCAGGCCCCGTTTCAGGGCATGCAGCTCGGCTTCATTATTCGAAGCTTCCCCACAGTCCATCGTGAAAGTTCTTAGAGTGTTACCCTCTGCGTCTCTAAAGACTCCTCCAATGCCGGCCTCGCCTGGGTTGTGCTTTGCAGCGCCGTCGAAGTTTAATTTTATGAATCCTTGTGGGGGGTGTCTGTACTGGTTGCTTTCGGCCACTGCTTTGGCCAGTTCTTTTCGAGAACCCCCGCGGGTGACCATACTCTATCTGACCTCTAGTTTATTCAGGATTGTTTCTTCCGTAGTCGAGACCTGCCAATCTTCGTCCCTCCAGCTTTCCGATAGGATTGTTTCCCGAATGTTTCTGATGAATTGCTCCCAGATTGCTGCGGGGGTTCGGGTTTCTGATTTGAAGATGGCCCCATTCCGAGCTTTCCAGATATTCCAGAGGAGGAATCCGGCGGAGAGGAGCCAGGCGCGGTTAACCACCGGGTTCAGGTAAGGCTTTTTCGGCCAATTGACAATTGTGCTTACGATGTTTTGCTGGTTTCTGTGTTGGCGCTCAAACAAATTGTGGTGGTTTTCCCACAGGGAGGAGCTGACGGAGCAGCGGTTCATCAAATGTTCCATGGTTTCCTCTTGGGAGAAGCAGAGGGCGCAGCGGGATGGGCCTTGGCTTCCCTTCTGCAGAATCTGGTCCCAGGTGAGCGCTCTACCGTGTAGAATGGTCCAAATGAAAAAAGAGATTTTAGGCCAGTGCTTAATTTCCCAAAGATTTTTCCATTGATTTGTTTCTGGTTGATGATTTTGGTTGCTATGAAGGTGGTAGGCTTCTGCTATTGTGAAATTTCCTTGAATGCATTTGCCCCATCTGAGAATGTCAGACCCTGTTTTCTTTGCTATTTTCTGAGAAGCCATCTCTGTATAGTAGTCTTGCCATCTGTCGGTTTCTGGTGCTCCTTCCCAGTCCTCTTTAAATTTCCAATTTCGCCAGTATCCAGCCTCGTCAGGCTTCCAGAAGTTGCCGACAGTTGAAGCCCCAGCCTGGGACGAAAAGGCAAGGATGACATGGAGGTTGTCTTTTTGTATGAGATGGTCTCGTTGCTGCCAGGATTCCTCCCAGAATCTGGCTTTGTCCCCTGCCCGAATTTCCCAGAAACTGTGCTCCCTTATCAGGTCCTTGCTGCCTCTCGCCAGGTTCTAGATTGCAGAGCCTCTGGTCTCTGTCGTGCTTCTCAGTTTTTCTTCGATTTCCCCTGCCGCGTCGTATTTTCTTTCCCAAAGCACCTTCCATAGGTCAGGGCCACCCTGAAGCCACCTCCACCAGAGCTTCGCACCCATAACTTGGTTGAGGACGAAGGGGTCGCGGAGTCCTAGACCGCCATCTTTAGGGAGTCGGCAAAGCCACTCCCATGAGATAAGGGCCCACTTTCTTGTTTTGCTGGTCCCCTGCCAGAGGAAGTTTTTGAACAGGGAGACCAGCTTTTGGCTTGCAGTCTTTGGAATTGCTTGGCACGAGAGCTGGTAATTTGGGATGGCCTACAGAACAACTTTCAATAAGGTTATCCGACTTGGGGCATTCAACGAGCGGTGGGTCCAGTTCTCCATTTTATTTCAGATTTTCTTTATTAGTAGATTCCAGTTGGCCGACCGGAATTGGTGCTCATGTAACATGATACCCAGGTATTTGGATGGGAAGGATCCCCTGTTGAAGCCTAGAGTACGAGCCAGGAATCTTTGGACTGCCAAGGAGGTGTTAAAGAAAAACACTTCTGATTTATCTTTATTGATCTCCATCCCGGAGGCTTTGCTGAATTGAGATAAGGATTTGATAATTCTTTGGGCCTCCTTTAGAGTGGCTTGACCGTAAAGCATCACGTCATCTACAAATTGCTGGTGGGAGACCAGAATGTCTTCTCCGCAGATTCGGAGGCCTTTTATCTGTTCCTTGGAAACCTGAGCCTTAACCAATCTGCCTAGGCCTTCTGCGGCTAGGATGAAGAGGAAGGGAGACAGGGGGTCTCCCTGCCTTAGCCCACGGGAGGGAGTGAAAGCTTTAGAGGGGGAGCCATTTAGGAGAATTGACATGATAGGAGAGCTAACCATAGAAAGGATCCATTTTATCCATCAAATCCATAGGCTTTTAGGATACCTTCCAGATAGTTCCAGCTGAGCCAATCAAACGCCTTGGCCAGGTCCAGTTTGATAAGCATGCCTGGGGCACGGGAGCTTTTCAGGGAATGAATCACTTCCTGGGTGACTATGATGCCATCTGTGATCTGCCTTCCTTTGACAAAGCCAGTTTTCTCTGGGGCAATGAGATCTGGCAGGATCGGCTTGAGCCTGTTGACCATGATAGTTGCAAGGATTTTGTAGACAACGTTACATAGGGAGATGGGCCTGAAACCCTGCGGTTCATCTGAGCAGCCAGACTTTGGTATTAACGCCAGGAAGGTGGCGTTCAAACCTTGGTGCATGCGCTTGGAGCACCTGGATTCCTCCACAAGATCAAGCAGATCATTTCCCATGAAGCTCCAAGTCGCCTGATAAAATTCGATGGTGAAGCCATCGGGCCCCGGGGCCTTATTTTTAGCCATTTTGTTTATTGTTTCCTCCAGTTCATCCTTGGTGATTACCCGGAGAAGGGCCAGGTTTTGATCTCTAGAGACTTTCTTGGGAATATGGTGGCTGATTTTGTCTATGTCCTCGGCTCTGTTGATATTTGGTTCGGAGAGAATACCTTTGAAGTGCTCCACCAAGAGATGTTCTATTTCATCCTGCTGAGTCACTCTGTTTCCTTCCTTGTCTTTCAAGGAGAAGATTTTGTTGTGTTGGCGATGGTTTATCATGGCTTTGTGGAAGAATTTGGAGTTTTTGTCTCCTTCTTTGAGCCATTGGATTCAGGATTTCTGCTTCCACAGGATTTCCTCCTGTTTTCGCCTTTCCTCTAATTGGGTGATTACTCTACCTTCCTCCTCTACTAGATCCTGACTTCGACCTTCCAAGATGATTTGCTGTTGGATTCTTTCCATTCTGGATTGGAGTTTGCCCTGCTCCTGTTGGATATTGCCAAATTCTTCCTTGTTCCACTTTTTGATTTTGCTTTTAATTTCTTTGAGCCTTAGCTGAAATGAGTGCATTTTGCTGCGGCCCTCCTTTCCACTTTTGTTGTCCTGCCACCAGCCTCTTACTTTGTCTAGGAAGTCAGGGGCTCTGAGCCAAAAGGACTCGAACCGGAAGGGTCTCTTTTTGTTCTGATTATTTAAGGCTATTTCCAACTTTATTGGCCAGTGGTCTGACCCTGTTGAGGGTAGGATAGAGGCTTCATAGAAGATATCCAGCCCGATTATGTGCTCTGAGATGAGGAATTTGTCCAGTCTTGAAGCAATCTGTTTGGACCCGCCTCTTCTGTTATTCCATGTGAATTTCCCGTTTATGGTTGGGATGTCAACCACTCTTAATTCTGTCTGCACTTCTCTGAATCTTTCCATTTCTGGGTCTTCCCTGCTTATTCCACCTTTTTTCTCTTCTCGAGAAGCGATTAAGTTGAAGTCTCCTACCAGGATCCATCTCTGCTCCTGGTGCAAACTTCGAAGCTTAGTCAGCTGATTGAGGAACAAGTCTCTATCTGCTCGGGTGTGGGGACCATATACAGCCGAGATTACCACCCATTCACTTTGTCCTATTAGTCTGAATCTCCCAGTGAGGATTCTTGGCATTCCTATCCACCAGTCGGCGAGGACTTCAGCTGGGTTCCAGAGAATAGCTATCCCTCCTACACTTCCTTTGGGATCTATAGTGACATGTTCGTATCTTGGTTTTATTTTACTGAGGATTTCATCCATTTTCTGGCCTGGGATTTTGGTTTCTTGGAGAAGCATAATCTGAGGTTTGTCTTTTTTGAGTCGTGCTACCAGATGTCTCTGTTTTCCTTTGCTATTTAAGCCTCTGATATTCCACGATGTCAAAATCATTGGTTAACTTGGGAGAGGGTTTGGAACACCATTGATAGCGGGACTACTTTTCCAATATTGACTAACGTTTCTCCCATGAGTTGTATGGAGTCCTTAATGTTTCTTCTTCCTCCTTTTTTCCCCCCTTTATTTTGTCCATTCTGATGTGGTCTTCTTTCCTTTTGAGTCTCTTGGTTTTCTTCTATTGAGGCTTTGTATTTTTCTAGTTTGGTTTTGTATTGTTGGAAGGTTTCAGTATACAGCTTCTTTTGTTCTTCGGGAATAAACCTCTCGTTCAGGTTCTTCCATTCATGCAGCAAGTTTTCCAACACTTCCTCTTCCTGGCTTAGGTCCTCCCTACTGGACTCCTGGTCTGTCTCCATCCGATCAGTTTGTTCATATGTTTCCTTATCCTGTTCTGGTGTCTCACTCGAGGCTTTTCTTTTAGCTAGGTTCCTTTCACTATTTTCACTGCAGTCTGAGCCTTTATCCTCCTGATTTCCATGAGCTGATCTTCCTCGTTCTCCTCTACCTGTAGTATAGTGAAACTGTCTGGTTTCGCTGTGTCGAGTTGTTTGTCTTTCCTATCTTTCTGGGGGGTTCCTTGTTGGCTTTCCTTTTGTTTCTCACCTCTTGGAATTCCTCCTCGTCCGGCTCTCTCTTTTTTTTTGGGGCCCTCTGTTTTCTTCTTCCTCCCTGGTTATTGGACATTCCTTTGCTAGATGGCCATGGGTATGGCACCTACGACACCTAAATGGGATGTGTTCATAGTCTATGTTCTGCTGCCAAATTTCTTCATGATATTCAAGCTCTATAGTGTCAGGGATGGGGTTTGCTAGGTTCATGTAGACACAGATCCTGGCATACGAGGTGTATCTACCTTTCTTTGTAGTTTCTGCTATTTTCACGAAGCTTCCTATTGAGTTGCCTATTCCTTCCAGGATATCTGGGTCCCAGAAGTCTATGGGGAGCCCAAATAAGCGGACCCAGACAGGAGCAGCCAGAAAGGTTTCTTTGTCAGGGTTATAGCAATCTTCCCAGAAGCGCATGAACAGACCAGCATTATTATAAAAATACGGGCCATTATCAAATACCTTTTCTCTATCTTTCAGGTTAAAGAAGATTACCATAAAGAAGCCTTTTGCTCCCAGCTTGAGCTCAATGTGGCCTTGAGGCTGCCATTTCTGTTGTATCCACTTGGTGAGGTCTCTTTCTGATAGCCAGACTCCGACAAACTTGCAGATAAGGGCATGGTCCCTCATGTAACTTCGGTACTTTTCCAGCTTGTTCGCTGGGATCACATATCTGGGTTTCTCTGTTGTACATGGCAGGCACTTTCCTCTGCGGCCTGATTGCCAGGCCGCTCCTAGCACCAGGCCCGTGTTCTTCCATTCCTCTGACTCCTGGCTACTCTGTCCGTCTCCTACCGCTGTGTCTCAGTAGGAGGGGATCTCTCCCCTCCTGACATTTTCTGTCATGCCTTTGTTGCTTTGGCCGCTGTTAGTTGTTTCTGGACTGGGCTGTGTCGGTTTTCCACACTTCCTTCACGAGTTCCTTAGGTTTTTCACCGCCTTGCTGCCATGAGGGTTTTGAGTTGCAGAGCGCCTTCCACCCTCTCGACAGAGGCTAAATTTTCCTCAAGATTCTCGAAAGCCATTCTAAGAAATTGTTTTAAAAAGAAAAATTATATTCCTATTTACCTGGTAAGGCATTCTAAGAAGAAATCTTTTTCAGTGTGACTGTGTCCTGTTGTAAGCCATCGATCTTTATGTTACACGATGAGAAAATTTTGCATTGTTGGATCACCATAGCACGTGGTGTAACCTACCGCCAAAATGGGGACTGAATCCGCCTCCGGTGATTATGCTACCGTTTGGATCGAGTATACATGTCCCTTTACGAATGGACCATCTTCCCCTTGCTGCCATTTAAATATGGTTATACACCTAGTCTTCTTCATTATGTTTTCCGGGTGATTATGCTGCGGTTTGGAATGAATATACGTGTCCCTTTACAAACAAACCATCTCCCCCTTGTTGCCATTTAAATATGGTTATGCGCCTAGTCTTCTTCATTATGTTTTCTAGTTTTGGCTGATTTTCCGAACGCGAACGTTGTAATTGCTTGCCTTTTATTTGCTTGAGGTATCAATTTTCTCTATCTGTTCGTCCTTGATATAGTCGATTATTTGCCCATCTTTGAGTTTCGTTTTGAATCTTTTCCCTATTCTCTGCCCCCTTTTTCTTCCTAATTTTAGACATATAGTTGTTGTCACGTTATGGCCTGCATGTTGAATGGTCATTATGTCCCACTTTGCTCTTATGCTTTTGGTTTTTGATGATTTAATTTGCTATAATTTTTAAAAAATAGAAATAAATTTTTCTAATATTTTAGATTAGGATTCATTTTGCTCTTATGTTTTTGGTTTTGATGATTTAATTTGTTCTAATCTGTAAAAAATAGTTGCTACTAAGATTGTAGATTGCAAAATTTGAGAGGTTCTTTTTAGCTTGTTTATGCCTTTAAATATTAATAATTATGCCCCATGATTACGTTCGATGTGTATTTTGCCGATTTCATTTAAGGATGCGGATATTAGTGAAGACCTTGACGGGTCCATCCGCATGTTTTAACAACATGCTTCCCAAATGAGTCGTAAATCAAGTAAAATCAGATAAAAAAATCATGAGGAAATAGATGTGTAAGTATGACCTATGGTTTTGTGGGAGGTTTGGCCAAAGAAAGCAGCGAGCTCTCTTTTGCGAGTAGTGACATCCCTGGCCATGCCGAAGCTGGGAAAACCAGGAGTAGAATCCCGTGGGTCTCTGTGCTTCAGTAAACCTTTGAAAACATTTTCAGTTATGATAGACGTGACTCCCTGTACACTGGAAATAGGCGAGGGATTCGTGGGAGTCGAACCTCTGGAAATAGGCGAGGGATTCGTGGGAGTCGAACCTCTGTATAGGCTTTGACATTGCTTCTTGCAATGCATCTGTGTGTTACACCATCCCCATTTGGGTGCAGCACAAGGCACCTAGACAGAGCGCTCTGCTTGCTTGCCATCCGCAGCACTCTTCAGATACAGTGTAGAAATTCATCAGTTCCATGGTGACTAGACCTATCGTCAACGCTGCTAACTGGGCTTCGAACATTGCAAACCTTTCTTATACAACAACATTTTCTGCCTCCTGAATAAAAGAACTTAAATTTTCAATTATTATAAAGAAGATGTTGTAACTGAAATAGTAATGATGAAACACATGTTTAAATACTATATTAAATAAGTCTGTAACTTATAAATAGTATTGAAATGAAAAATAAAAAACTATCAAACACTTATAAAATATGAAACAATACATCATATAAATAAGTTCTCTGACATTAGTGGAGCTCCAACACCATCATCCCCACCCTCTTTGACCTTATATTCGAAAAGTAGTAATAGTTGTCGCATTGAAAGCAAATTCTGTATACGGTGAAACACCTCACATTCACATTTTTGAGGTGCAACTTACTTCTGGTTGATGCCTTCGACTTGAAATCTCGTCAAAGGAGAATTTAAATCAATAGTGTTTGGGTCAATTTTCTTTTAAAGTACTTAGATTTGTGTTGAAGGTGACGAGAACATTGTCCAAAAATTTTGATTAATTTAAAAATTATTTAGATTTTCTCTTTCTCAAAAACGTTAAAAAAACATTATAGGTTGAAAAAAAGAACTAACTGAAATGAAATGGTTTCAATATCCAATAAAAAGGCCTCTTCCATTTTAACTTTTAAGCTCTCTTCCTCATTGGTTTGTTTTGCCACGTTGCAAAATGTACACTGAGGATTTATGAAACACACAAAGCATGTGAATGGACAACCCATCAAATTTCAACAATCCAATAAAATTTTGAAGACGAAAAGGTGGTGGCAAAGAACAACTATGGCCATAACGCTTTAAAATTTTAGCATTCGCTCTTAAATTACAAAACATAACACACATCTCATTAAATTTGAAAGTGGATCACGTATATATATATCTATAATGTTTTTAATAAAATATTTATTTTTTAAAATGAAATTGAAATATTTATAAACCGTATTTTTTTCAAATTTTTAAACCTTTATAATAATATTAGTATAAATTACTTAAATTGAAGTTAAATTTTAAATAAAAATTTGAATTTTGGAAATTATTTTTTATATTTTGTTTGGATTAGATTAAAATGTATTAAAAAATAATTAGATTATATTACCAGCTTAGATCTATCTTAACACCCGATTTATCAAGCTTCGAGAGGGATCAATGAAGTACAAATTTTGAGTGCAAAGTGTCAATGTAACAATTTTGATGGATACTAAGAATATGGTTAATTACAGACAAGCTTCATTGCAATCAATGTGAAACTATTTTTTTCCATTTTCTCATATCGATCATATGAATGAAAAGAGTAGTTGGAATCATAGAGGATTCAAATATTTAACTTCTACTGTTGTGAACTTACTACAACATACTTTATCTTTATTGCTCTCTAATATTAATAGTAATTTTCTCCAAAGTCAATCATTGTGACTTATGGAGTGTATGGTAGTTATTTTCTATTGCCAGGTTTCAACTTAAAGTAATTAACAATGTTGAATGGTGGAAAATGGGAACAATAAGAATGTACCCAATTACAAATTCAAGTAAGCAAACATTTTATTTACGATGAAAATTCAAGTATTGTATTTATGGTTGAATAATTTTTATGTGGTTACATTGAGAGACAGTGTGTATGTTTTGGGGGTGAGAAGGAGAGACAAGGGGAGATAGAGATATAGATGGGAGGTGAGGTAAGAAGAGAGAGGAAAAGACAGGGAGGGAGGAAGAGATATGGATATGGAGAGATAAATGTTAGAGAGAGAGAGAGAAGGGGAGGAGAGAGAGGGAGGGGAAAGGGAGGAAATGAGAGATAGGGAGGGATTGAGAGAGAGATAGAGAAGGAGAGACAATGGGATAAAAAGATATATATGGAGGCAATAGAGATTTTCTTACACGGAAATCATTGCACACTATTAATCTAATTACATTGAAATTAATGTACATCATACATCTTGTTGCATCAAATCAAAAATAAAGATCTACACTAAAATCAATTCATCTAGCGCAAACAATCAAATAGGATTAGAAATCAACATCTCAACTGAAATCAATGCATGTAGTGCAAGCAATCAAATAAGATTATAAATCAATATCTACACTAAAACCAATGCATTTAATGCAAGCAATCAAATATGAGTAGAAATTAAAATCTATACTAAAATCAATACCTCTAGTGTAAGGTATCAAATATGATTAGAAATCAACATCTATAGTGAAATCAATGCATCTAGTGCAAGTGATCAAATAGGATTAGAAATCAATATCTACACTAAACCAATGCATCCTGTGCAAGAAATCAAATAGGAGTAGAAATCAACATCAACACTGAAATCAATGCATCTAGTGTAAGGTATTAAATAGAATTATAAATCAACATCTACACTAAAATCAATGCATATAGTGCATGTGATCAAATAGGATTAGAAATCAAAAAGTACATTGAAATTAATACATCTATTTTAGTGAAAATCTGAAATGTTCATGACTTTCTAGACCTAACTTCTATGTCTGTATTTGTCTCTGTGAGACTCTTTCTTCATCCCTCTCTCTCCACCTTCCATTTTGTGTCTATCTCCCTCCTCCTCTCCTTCTCTCTCTTTTCCTCCCTCTCTCCCCCATCTCACTCTATCTTCCTCTCCCTAGCTTTCTCTATCTTTCTCTTCTTTCCTCTCTCCCCCTGCCATCAATATTTATACCTCCCTCCTTCTCTCCTTATTTGTGTATCTATCTCAACCCCCTAAACATATGCCACACACACTCTCTCTCTCCCCATATTTATCTATATCTCCCTCTTCTATATCTCTCTCTTCCCCTCATCTCTCTCTCTCTCTCTCTCGCTCTCTCTCTCAGACACACACACACTCACTGACTCTCCATATCTCCCTTTCCACTCCCTCTCCACCTTTCTCACACACACACACACACACACACTCACTGACTCTCCATATCTCCCTTTCCACTGCCTCTCCACCTTTCACACACACACACACACACACACACACACACTCACTGACTCTCCATATCTCCCTTTCCACTCCCTCTCCACCTTTCTCTCTCTATGTACTTTTCCCCTTCCAACTCCATCTCTCTCTCCCCATCTCTCTCAAGTCCTCCCTTTTTTTCCTTCCTCTCTCTCCCCTTCTCTCCCACCCCCCTCTGTCTCTGCCCCCATCATACACACACTCTCTATCCACCCTCCAACTCTGTCACTATCTCCCTCCCTCTCTCTTTCTCTCTCTCCCCCTATCCCCCCCTCCATATATATGTCTCTCTATCTTTATACTCTCATTTTCTCTCTCTTCCCTTGTCTCCTCTCTCCCTCATTCCATCTTCATCTCTTCCTTTTCATTCCCTCTCTTTCCCCCTCAAAATCTATTTCTCTCCCTCCATCTCTCCCCCTCCCCTCTATCTTCCTTTCTCTCTCTCAGTATGTCTCTCTCCCACACTCTATTCCCCCTTCCACCTCACTCTCCTTCTTAAATGTGATCCCATTGTATTGTATTTAAGAAAGTATTTAAATTAATAGTATAACATAGTTGGTTACAAAATATTAAACCTATATTTTGGATCAATCATGTTAAAAAAAATACAATAATAAAAATATTAACACAATCACCCACTAAATTTCCTCTATCATTGTTAGTCATTTTTCTTTCTCACTTCGTTTGGATCCTTGGTTAAGATGCATCTATCCTAGTTCTTTATAATATTATTTATATTATATAAATTTCACATATGTATATATAAAAGTATTCTCATTTTTTACTTTATTAAAACCTCCATTTAATCACTATGAAAATATTGTTAATATTCGTGAGGATAACGGGTTTAGATATACCTCAAAACTAATTATAACATTTTTTCTCTTATATTTAATTAAAAAATGTTATAAAATAAAATTAAAATACAATATTTGTAAAATATTTTTATTTTGAGATAAGTTATTGTTTTTGGGCATGTGGTATTGATAAGCTATAAGCTAGGGTATTGGTCTATGGTATTGTAGAAAAACCTGCTTAGAAATTAATAGTATCCATTGTAAATATTCATGATTAAAAATATTGTCATATTGTAAATGTTAAGTTTTTATTCGCTTATTAATTAAATTTATAGATGAAACACATCTATATTAAGTGTTACAAATATATTGGTCACATAAAATATAATATTACAATATTATATGTTACCCAATATTTATAACCACCCCCACATAATAAATAGTGACCATGGGTGGGGAGAAATACTAATTAAAATATAATATTATTAAATTTTACCTAATATTTCAGGTCACCCCACCATAAATATTACATTCTACTCAATATTTCCCCTCATATTGAGTCTAACTTCCTACAACTAAAAACGTGAATGCAACAAAATATAAATTTACCTGATTATTATTATTATTATTCGAAGAAATCAACTAGAAATGTTTGTTTACTTGGTTGGTTACTTTATTGTTGCCATTTTTATTATGAAGTTGCAATCGAGAAAATTGCTTTTCTCTTTGACATTTATATCAAAAAATCTATTCATATTATTAAAATCTATTCATATTATCAATATGAAATATTGATATTATTTTATGTTATATATATAATTTATATTTAAAATAAACTAATATTTTTTATTTTAATTTTATAAACCAATTTTAGTTATGTATTTTACTATTTTAATATTACAAAAATATTAGGGCAATATCTTTCTCGCTGACTATAATATTGCATTTTTAAATATATTTATTTCTTTATTACATAACTTATAATTATTTTATTATATTACTTTATCTTATATACATAATTTATATTTAAAATAAATTACTAATTTTTTATTTTTTTAAGATTTTATAAATCAACTTTAATTATATTTTTTACTATTTTAATATTAAAAAAAAAAATTGTTGCCAGAGACTGGATGCCGGCACTCTCTTCTTAGTCAATTTTTCTGTTTTTTTTTTTTTTTAATTTATTTATTTATTCTTATTTTTTTTTAGTAAACATCATAATTTTATAGTATATATAATTATCAATATTTAATTTTATTAAATAAATTAAAAAAAATTTAATTAATTAATATCTTTCTCTCTCTCTCTATATATATGTATAATTTTAATAATAATTATTAAATTAATTTAAATAAATAAATAATTACATCTTTAACCTTAAAATTATTTCATTTTTATTTTAATTAATTTCCATAAAAATAAACTAACCATTAAATTATTATTGAATATAAATACTCGTCAACCTAATATTATGATTTTAATTAATATATCTATATATATATATATGTGTGTATAATACCAATATTAATTATTAAATAATTTGAATAAATAAATAAATTTTCTTTTTAAAACCAACGATTGAAATAATAAATCCTAACTTTTAATAACCTAATATTATAATTATATATATATATATATATATATATATATATATATATATATATATATATAAATTCCGTTTTAAAACCAACCATTTTACCTAATTTAACTTATTTTCATAGAAAAATAATAATAAAAATAATAATAATATTAAATTAATAAATAATAATTTGACCTCGCTCCTAAAGTCAAAATTAGCCATTAGTCAATCTAGCCGTTGGAGACTCTGCTCAGACTATTTATCATGCTAGGCTGGATCTGTTTCTTCAACTTGTCCTGACGATGAACCACACTAGTTGGTTCGAAACGCGTCGACAAATGTATGTCTACATGTGATTGACGATGAACCACACTAGTTGGTTCGAAACGCGTCGACAAATGTATGTCTACATGTGATTTACGCCGAAGTTTTTCTTGCAGATCTTTTTTACTCACTATAATATTACATTTTTTAAATATATTTACTTATATTATGAGGTTGCAGTGGAGGAGATTGTTTTCTCTCTCATATGTATATTAAAAGATAATACGAGATATTGATGTTATTTTATCTTATATGCTTAATTTATATTTAAAATAATTTTTAATTTTTTAGTTTTTAGTTTTTTGTTTAATTTTATAAACCAATTTTAATTATATTTTTTACTATTTTAATATTAGAAAAAAATTTGGTAAGATATTTCTTGCTTACCATAATATTGCATTTTTAAATTTATTTATTTATTTATTGCATATTTTATACTCTATCTCACTATATTATTTTATCTTATATTCATAATTTATATTTAAAAAAAATTAATAATTTTTTTTTAAAGATTTTATAAACCAATTTTAATTAATATAACCATTATTACAATAAAACAGAAATATTTATTCTAATTAATATTGAAAATGATTAAAATCAATATAAATACAAAGTAATAACAAAACAGCGATAATAAATAATTAGAATAAATGTAATTAATAAATAATAAATTAATTAATTAAAACAAATAGAATTAGAACATTGAAAATTAATAATTAATGAAAAGAAATATAATTAACATAATAAAAAATAATCACAATAAATAAATAATTAAAATAATCAAAATAGATAATTAATCAAAATAATTACAATATTAATCAAAATAAATATAATTAAAATACAAATACAGTTAATATAACCATAATCTTAAAAAAATTAATAACAATAAATAAATAAATAATAATAATAATAATAATAATAATAATAATAATAATAATAATTAAATTAAATTAATTCTGTCACAATTTTAAAAACTCTAAATTTCACAAATACAATCAAAATATAATAAAACAATTAAAATTATAATTAACAAATCCTAATATCTATCTGCTAAACATACATCTCTATATATTTGGAAAAATCAGATCAGTCTTTAAACAATCTCTCACATCCTCAAGATAAACGTCAATTATAAAGAAACTAATGCAATGTATCGGGAAGAAATTATACAAAACCAATTTTAGTTATATTTTTTACTATTTTAATATTACACAAAAATTTTGCAACATCTTTCTTACTCGCTATAATATTACATTTTTAAATATATTTACATTTTTAATACATTTATTATTTATATGTTGCTTAATTTATAATTTATTACACTATAATATTACTGAATTGTCTTTAGTGAGACTTTTTCAAATCGTTTCCGATGGGTTTTTTCATTTAATTTCTCTAAAATATGGGAGACAAACTTCATGAGTAACCCATATATACACTCAAAAAACCAGAGAAACTTCATGGGTAATCCCTATCTACAATCAAAAATCCAATTTAAATAATAAAAATCAAGATTTCATCCTAATTTTTCTACTGGATTCTAACACTGGAAAGTCCAGAAAGTCGCACTAAAGACAACTCCTAATATTACATTTTCTATATATATATATATATATATATATATATATATATATATATATAAAAGTGATGTGGATTTGCATTAATAGAATAAAATGGGTATTTATAATATTTTTTTCATATTTTTTTTAATTATATAAGTAGGAAATTATTTCATAATATTTATTTTTAGAAAAAGTATATCATAATTTAGTTATTAACTAATAGTAAAGAGTTATTATTGTTTTTTATTGGTTAATGTAGGTTGATTCATTATTGCAATTGTAATTAAAAAAAAAAAAAACTATATCATCTAAAATAATCTAATGGCAATTTATAACGAAGTAGACTTTCACTCTTGTTAGATGTATTTAGTTCTCTACCTATTAACGTGTGACCTTACATCCAAGCAAGATGAGCTCTTAGCTAATAAAAAACAATCTTTTTTTTGGTAGGTAACTATTTAATTCTCTACCTATTAAGGTGTGACCTTACATCCAAGCAAGATGAGCTCTTAGCTAATAAGAAACAATCTTTTCTTTTTGCTAGGTAAGCACTCACAAGGGATTTGAACCAGTGACCGGGTAGGTAAGCACCCATGGGGGATTTGAACAAGTGACCTATGGCAAGGAGTACCTTAAGAGTACACCCATTCACCATCAATCCAAAGCCCTATGGGCTAATAAAAAACAATCTTATGTCTTATTCCAAACCCCTTTTTTTCTTAGAATGTGGTAAAACCTATCATACTTCAATGGTCATCAGAAGGCAAAGCTTCACTAGTAACTCTTACAAAATGTAACTCGTAACTCTTACCAAATGTATGTGGGTCTTCGCCATTTATCTATATTCTTAGATCCAAAAAATGCAAGTTCTTAGTCAATTACAAGCACTTTTAGGTCTTAATCCAAAATGAATGGTGGTTTCAACCTAAATAGTATTCACAATAAAATCATTGCCATTTGTAGTTATATTTGTAGTTATAGTTAAAACTAACTTCAATATAATCATGCAATATTTTATTTGTTTGTTTTTTCACTATTCATCCAAAAGAAGAATAAAGTTACATTTTATATATACAATAACACCTCATGACAATTTTAGAAAAAATGAGCATAGGGCAAGATTACCACTACCACGCTAAGTGGCATTTACAAACATTAACCTAAAAAAACAAAAAAAGCAATCTGAGAGAGACGATTAAGGCATTTACAAACATTAACCTAAAAAGACACAAAAAATTTCAAGAACCGAGCTGCCAACATTGACATAATGGGTCAAAAACCCCAACAACATTTAGCAAAACAAAAAAGACTAAGAGTAATCATCATAAAACTAAAAAGGGAATAGGCCACCCAAAAATCCCATAAAACAAGCCCATAACTCAACATCAAATGTAATGGAGCACCAGAAAAAGAAAAAAAATAAAAAATTGTGGCAACATCATAGCGAGTATATAAAATTTTAGTAGGCTTAATAATTAAGAGTGTGTTTTTTTGTGAGAGGTCGTAAGTTCAAATGTAATAGCACATGTAGAATAGACTAGCACATCTATAACGGTGGATAAGATGTCTTCACAAAAATTTGGACCATTTTGAAGGTAGATTAGCCCACATGGAAAAGCATGTTCACTATGAGTTCTGACCTCCAACATCCCCTAGTTTAGGACTGGACTGTCTATAATTGGTAACATCTAATGCAAAATGGCTCTTTCTTTATTTCATTTTTTTTAATGTCTAGAGGAATCAATAACTAAGGTAGTCGTTTGATAACTAGAGTTGTCTTTTACTAATTTGATACAATGTGTGGGAATTTCCAAGAATTAGAACCTACATATAATAAAATTGCAAAGCATATTTGTGTGGTTGAATCCCTTATGTTAGCTAAGATGGATCCCCATGCAGCATGGTGCAAGCTCATAACTTTTCCAAAGAATGTGGATTGAACAATGTGAAGCAAAAATTGAAAATTATTTGCTTCAAGCAGAGAAGGTACAAAAATGCACATGTAGAGTTTTGTTTTTGTTTTTATTTTTTTCCATGTATCAGACATTCTATTCAAGTAACTTAACGATAATTATGAAATTTATGTATCACACCAATCCTTCTCCTCCATTATACCTTGAGATACAATAATTCATAAATCAACACATTTGAAATCAAATTATGTGCATGTAGAATGTAAAAGATGGCAAGCTTTTGATCAAGTGAGATAGTTCAATATTGAAAAATGGTCACAAACAACTATGAGAGGAGAATGAAATATGCACCAAACCTATGTGGAAGGAAACAATCTCAACATCAAATGTACACTTCACAACATTTTTTCACTTTTTTGGAATATAGTCTTCTTTATAAGGCATAAAAGGCGTTTTTTGTTTATTTATAGGCCCCTGCTTGGTCGAATACATAACCAAGTCTCGCAGTATATCATGCTGAATAAATGAAACTTTATAAGACATAAAAGGCCTTTTGTGTTTATTTATAGTCCCCTGGTTGGTCAAATACATAGCCAAGTCTTGCATAACATCATGCCGAATAAATGAAAGCTCAGGGTTGCTACCATAAAAGTTCACTATGGTACCTCTGAATAATGAGTTAATTTCTTATGTCATCTAAAAGAATTATTTAGTCAATTCTCAACAAAAGTTCCACTTCTATCCTATCAAATAATGTAAAGTTGTTATGTCAACGACTAGCTTTATTGATATATCTATTTTGTAACTCTTCTTTAAACTACTTCATCCAATGGAAAATGTTGATTTCGTCACTTTGGAAAAGAACTTTGAATATAAACCCCCTCTGTCACAAACTAGTCTAAATGCCCAAAAGATGTTAAGGACAAGCAAAGGCTTATCCAATCACCTTAAGAGCAAGTGGTAAAAGATTACAAGCTTTTGATGAAGTGAGAGAGTTTAATATTGAAAAATATAGCTCTTCTTTAAACTACTTCATCCAATGGAAAATTTTGAATACGTCACTTTGGAAAAAAACTTTGAATATAAGTCCCCTCTATCACAAACCAATCCAAACGCCCAAAAGAAGTTATGTAAGGACAATCAAAGGCTAATCCAATCAACTTAAGAGCAAGTGGTAAAAGACTATAAGCTTTTGATGAAGTGAGAGAGTTTAATATTGAAAAATATCATCTTTTTTATCAAATATTTACTATTGGAACATGGAATAGAATATTTGAGGATTGGAGACAATCTATGTTTTAAAGGTTATACAATATGTAAACTTGGAACAATGTAAGTGATTTCTTTTTATCTTATAGCTTTTATTTCCATTTTGTTTACTAATTTTTATATTTAGTGTCTTCTATATGTTATGACTCTTCTCAAATTTATGCCTTATGGCGTTTCTTTTGCAACATCTTGGACAATTTCTAGTTATAGGACAAATTTTGCCAATTTATATTTCTCCCCTCAAAAAAAATTCTTGTAATTCAATGATGAGGTAGAAAATTTGATAGATCTCTTTCAAATTACATATATGTTGTGCATATACAACTACCTAGATATCACATTTACATAGATCTGAATTTAAAATTGTTTATACATATATCACATACAATATTAGAAAATCTATAAATATATATCAACTAATAATACAACTCAAGAAATAATTATATACATAAAAATATATACTTTACAAACCAAAAGATTTAAAATAAGTACCTCTAACAAGATATGATGATATGACACTATTCACCCAAATAGAATTTAAAAATACTTAATAAAAATATAAACATTTTTTATACATATTTCTGGTTATCAATCCAATAGAATTTTTGTATCTCCAAAAAGTATAATGTTAGTCCTACTCTATAATCCTATCCTATTTTTAAATATAGACTGATTCGATATAAATAGTAAATTGTGTATGGAAAGCAAAAGTAGATAATAAATAAATAGTGCATTTTGCCAAGGAAAGTAGAGATAGATCAAAATATCTATACACCGTTATGTTGTTGTGTTTTTTTGGTGCAGATGTAATCTGTGTGTACTTTCCACCCAAGGCAAGCCACGAAAGAAATTACTCCCCATTACCCTTACAAACAACTTATCAAGCATAACAACATTCCTCGTTAACCTTACATGCCATCTCCTTCAGGTTGTCTAGCCAAAGAGTCAATATTTTAGCTCTAAGTTTTCTACCTATTCTACCATCAAATATTTGCGTCATCAGTATCCTCTATAATAAAAACAAAAATGCTAATAAATTAACCTTTAAGGTAAAAGCTGAGAAATTAACTTACCCTATTGTTACTTTCCTTGGAGATATCATCCAGGTGGTATTAAAAGCAACTAAGAATTGTAAAAACGGTCAACCATGTACTCAAATCGTCACATTTAATTTCTCCCATCAGGTTTGTGGTCAAAATATTTTGAAGTACCTCGAGCTTCATTGGGAAAATATTTAGTGCCGCTCGTGAATTAAGCTCCACACTCAATGTTGTGTATAATTACAATTGTCTATTTTTGTCTTTTGTCTTGACCAACGGTGGGTAGTGCAATTTTCAATGAACTTAGAAGAAAACTTCATGTAGATGAATGGGAGGAACGCTAAATGTTACCTATTGATTTGCTGAGAACATGAAAGAGCAATTTCCTAGAGTAAAAACTCTATATACTTCAGATTGACTGGAGAAATTTTAAACTTGTTCAGCCCTATGCATTTTTTTATTATTATTTTTTTTCAAGAGAGGTGTTTTGTTACAAGATGCTCAAAATTAGTGATGGTGACCGATGATAGAAAACAGGTTATAATGCATTTAAAACTCAAAAAGGATGGGGTACTTACGTGAATTTAGAAAACTCAAACTTCAAAAATGTTAAAGAGTCCTAGGGAAAAAGGGAAGTTGGAATATCCAAGGTATTATTTTGTAGAGCATTTTGTTTCACTCATTTTAATGATGTTGAACTGATCCGTTTTAACAATGTCATGAAATCTCCATACTTTCAAGCTATGTCGACTTCGAAAACAGAATGTGATCATTTGTGTATAAGAGGCAGTGGAAAATTTTAGATGGCACTGTAAAGTCCCAAAATGGTGCCATCTACTTAAGATCATAGAGATATTTACTGTCTTTTCAATAAAGATTCCAGAGATAATGGAGGCAAATTAAGTTATCACCTAATGCACTCAAACTATCTATTTCCATTTCCATCTATACCCTTCAGCCACAACCTAGTTTTTTGAAAAAAAATGCAAGATGTTATGAATGAAAAAGTAAAAGGTTTTATATGCAAAAAGAAAATCCAATTAATACGGTTGTTCCATGAGTATTATTTTGATTCAATACATAAATTAATACCCCTACAAAACATAGGAGTAATTTGGAGGGCCAATGATTCGGCCAAAAACTAAAATGTTGTATATGCAAAATGAAAATCCAATTAATATGGTTGTTCCATGAGTATTATGTTAATTCAACACATAAATAAATTAATACTTGTACAAAACATAGGAGTAATTTGGAGGGGCAATGATTTGGCCCCTTTTTGTGCTTGTGATCATCGAAATGTTTGGTTAAAATTTGACTTTGAGCCCAAAACTTACTCAAAGGAGAGAAAAGGAGGACATCTTATGCCCATTTCATATACTACCTGAATATTTTGACCTAGTTGTTGTACATTCAGTTCCAGTATATTCATGGGCTCTGCAATCACAATAAGTTCAACCCTAAGGGTCATTTTATATGATTGATTTTCTAGTGTTGCAAATTCTTGAGATATTTGAAGATTTAATTAACAATCATTAAATTCCAAAATATTCTGAAAATTTGTAATTGAAATAATATTTAACCATTAAAAAAATTAACTTTTTCATCGGAAACAACAACAAATTAACCCATGTTTAAGTCCAGGCAGCCAATCCCATTAAAATATCTTAAACTTTCTCCTTAATAAAGAGAATATGAATGTTGTATATCTCACAACTGATGCTTGTGATAATAGACTAAATAAGGAACCTATGTTATGGTTGAAGACCAAATCCATAAAATGTGAAATTGTTAGTGACTTCAAATTACAAAAAAAATTCTAGTTTCTGATATGACACAATAATGATTTGTGATAATAGATTAAATAAGGAAACATATGTTATGGTTGAAGACCAAATCCATACAATGTCAAATTGTTATTGACTTCAAATTATAAAAAAATCTAGTTTCTGCTATGGCACAATACAATAATGGAGACACTATCATGTGGGCCTTTTGAAGAAATTTCTCCAATCTCTCCTCCCACCTTGTCGAGAGTGTGTAATTCCCTTGAATATAGGGACCAATTGGAATAGAGAGAGTTAATGTATCGAAATTTTGAGTGGACCAAATATGAATAACCATATTAGAGTTTTTGTGTTTAGCATAATCAACTCGTTAAGTAGTTAACAAGTTAAATAAGTTACCGTCTGACTATAACTTTAGGTAAAATAAGCATTTATTTTTTAAAATCTAAAATATTTTAAAACTTCAACACCCTTAAAACTTTACCAAAATACGTAGAGAATAGTAATAAAGGTAATTATAACGCCTTTGGAAATAAACTCCTTTACAAAGTACATGTGGCGCTGTGTTGAATATTTTATCATAAGAGGTTGGAAAAAAATCCAAATACCGAAGCAAGGCTATGGAGGTATTTTAAAAATTTGAATGCCTATGGAAAAGCAGGTTCCATCTTGCAGCAATATTAAAGGGTACAATGCAAAATATATGTCCGCAATCAGCATGCATAGGTCATGGTGACTTACTATGGATGGTAGTGGAGGTTGGAGTAGGTATAATTGGGATTGGAATTGGAATTGGAATTGGAATTGGAATGATTATTGAAATTTTCTATATATTTTATATAAAGAATATATATATTTCATCAATTTTATAAAAGTTTATTATATAAAAATAATTGTATTAAATTAGATGTTTAGTTTTAAAATTCCAACGTTTGAAAAGTAATTTGTTGATTCTATTGAAATTCGATCACAAGAATGTAAGGAGGATACATAAGAAAAACAAATCATTGGCCATTTAAACTAGATAATTTTTATTATAGAATGGTCTATATAAACCCTTGTGGCAGCTAGAGTTGTGCCCTAGCCATCCAATCTTTGATTTGTTGTTTTGGATTTGTGTCGATCATTCAATAGTGAATCCCTATGATTAAACATAGAAGACATTTTATTTTTTTCAGGTATGGTTATTGGTCAAGCTAGTTCTTCTTAGGTTTAATACAACTCTTTGCTGAAATTTGGTTATTGTCTTCAAGTGGTTCAAGAAATTCCTTTCCTCAATCGTGTGGATGAGGAAGCTTTCTATTGTGAAATATATTTTTATGAAAATGATTTGGTTTGTATGTTTAATGAATATTGATCGTGGCTAGCAGATCGACAAAAATGGATCTATGAGTTATGGATGCCCTTTTGGTGGTCAAACTAAACATTTACCCTATGGCTAGGGGTTTTTGTTGTTGTGCTTTTTGAAAATATAAAGGACAAGAAGGGCATATTTAAATATGGACCATGCTCTTGGGGCAGTGTTGGTCACTTCATGCACCCCTTTACTTTTCATCTTGTAAGAAATCAATCTCCACAAACCAAGTTTGGACTTCATGCACCCCTCTACTTTTCATCTTGTAAGGACATCAATCTCCACAAACCAAGTTTGGGTGATGCTTCCAAATCCTTATGGAATCTTACATGGTTTTATTCTATTGGGAGTGCAATGGGAAATTTTTACTGTCATTGGTATTAAACATAAAACTAACTCAAGACTACTTATGCTTTCATTTTTGAGGAGGTAGACTTCAAGAAGGGTTTCCCCGTGAAGATTAGTTTAACCACAGAAAATTATGCTTGGTTTCAAAAGCTCAACTATGATAATATTTCATTTTCGTGTAGAGCATGCTAGGAAATGAGGCATGTAATTAAACCACTCCCCCCCTCCCGCCACCCCCAAGAAAATACCAAAAACAATCACTAAGGCCCAAATAGTGGGAAGGAGCAGAAGGCGATCACTATACGATATACAAAGAGGAAGAACTTCAAGACAAGAAAGGACTAGAAAACAATAAGGAAGCATATATAGCCAAATAAATGGAAAAATCATGTGGCAATGTGAATTCTCTGGTAGCTAGTAAGGATTCTCCGGACACAAAGCTACTAGAGAAAATAAATAATCTCTCATGGAAAATCGATCTCATCTAGAAACTGGAAAGAATAATTTTGAAAATGCATCTTCTTGGGTAGATTAGGTAGGAAGATCACAGGAATAATATTGTGCTCTTGCCAAAGAATGATCTACCTGCATTTCCCGATGATGTAGGTTAGACTTAAGTTGGAAATAGAAGAAAAAGTTATTCAGGAAGAAAAAAAAGAAGTAAGACTATATCAAAATAGGAATAGTGAAAAATGAAATGTAAATGTGTCGAAATATTGAGGATTCTTTAGAAAAAATTACTTGAAAAATGACTGAAATTTGTGTGTCATGAGAAACTTGTTGAATAATTTAGATTGAACTTAAATAGTCAATATCAAATTTGCAATCCTTTGATATATCTCAAATATATAAATAATTCCAAACACATATATATCTATTCTAACACAAATGAAATAGATTTAAAAAAAAAACAAAAAAAAATATTTGTATTCATTTATTTATGATATCGCCATTTTTATTTTTACATTTTTTCATAATTTTATTTTATAACAAAAATTTCTTCCTAAAATGAGTTATATTCGTCCAATTTATAAAATAAAAAATATTCAATAGACTAAAACAATTTATAAACTAAAAAAATAAATTAAATAACAAAAAATGTCACCCAAAATTATATTTATTTGCTCATAATAAATATAATTATACTATAAAACCTCCCCCACTAATACACCCCCCACTAATACACCGAATCTTCACTACGATTATCAATCTTCTCACAGTCATTATCAACGCCATTCTCTATTTGTTCAATTCTCCACTAAAATTCCATTGGTCTGAACGTTTTATTAAAAAGATGGATAGACGGAATAAGGTATGTAGGGCTCAATAGAGTTAATAAGTTGTTGGAATTTGTTGACAGCATTTAGTTATTTTTATGTTTTAGCGTGTTTTTTTGGGAACTTGGAGATGTGATTGTAAGTTGGTGTAAAATTGTATTTTTTAATCAGGGAAATCATATGTTTAATAAATAAATGGATTTGGTAATTTAAATTTTTTGGAATATTTAAATGGTTTAAAATATATAATTTTTATTTTTATTTTAAATAATTTAAAAAAAAATCAAAAGTAGAAAAGAAAATTACACATTAAAATTGTGTAAAATAGATAACTCAAACATTGAATTTAATCTTATCTTTTCCTCGATTTGGTCTAAAATTAACTATGGAAAACCCAAAACAAAACTCAGGCTATTTACACTACTCTGACTCGTTTGATTTTTGCGTTGATATCAATTTCAATCCTATGTGGTTTTTAAGGTTTGAGTTATATATATATATATATAACGATATTATTTATAGATACATGGTTGAAGTACGATTTCGGAAAAGCATCTCACAGTCATAAACATTAACTAATTGAACTCAAATAACAATGTTGTTAACATGCACCTATCGTCATATAGAGTGCTAAAAATTAGCAATACACATTGATTCAAGACAGTGGTATCATCATTTAGATAAGGAGTGCTTATCTTTTAATCCGGTATGAAGAAAGTTTTTCAACTGAAATCGCTTATGCACTCATACAGAGGGTTTTAAGATAATATTTGACATATTTTTTTGTGTACATTGTTTTAACTTCAGATATATATATATTTTTAATTTGTCGTAAATATTGTCTTTAAGTAGGTGTCTCAAATTATTATTTCTATAAAGACAATATATAACACAAGCATTATTGTATTTTAAGAGACAATTTCATATATATATATATTTTCCGGATACAATAGTTTCAATTAAAGACATATTGTCTTTATAGAGACAATATGCCTTTAATCCTAGGTGTTTTTTTTGATATAGAATAGAAAATTATATTTAAAAACAATATAATATCACTTTTTTCTCTTTAAAAACAATATAAGATAATGGGTCTAAAAAATATTTCACATTATTGAAATCAAAGTATCTAATTAAAAACAAATTACAATATTATTGACTAATTCATGTTATGGTACTGTGGAATTGAACCATTATTGTCACGCCCCTACATTGGCGATAATCTTCCAACCGCACTATAGCAAGGTGCGGCATCACTGGCCACTTTCTTTTCACCAATACTTATGATCATGGACTATGCCTAACATTCATACTTAGTTTATTTTTCGTTACCAAGTATTATCTTTATCTTTTATACATGATGAAACCATTAACATTCATCATAAATAGAAATAACATGAACAATTGCACAACAGTATAAAGGGAGGGGCAACTCCCTGTAATATGGGTCTACCCGAATCAATATATATAATCTTCACTTTTATAAAGTATAAGTTAAATCTTGGGAAACCCCAAATTTACACTTAGTCAAATTTCCAACTTCGGCAAACTCGGTTGCCCAGCTCGTCGGTACCTTCAAACGGTCGTCGCACGACCTTCCCATCACTTCGTTCACCTCGTCGCACATTCCTGTCGTTTGCCCAACTTAAGCATGCTCATCATGCCCATTTCACCCACCTTCGGTGCCCTCTGCACGTCCTCGTCGCACCTCCGTTCATAACCCAAGACACTTCGTTCACTTGACGCCCAACCTAGGTCACCCATCATTCATCCCTACATGAACGCCCTACCTGGGTCACCCGTCGTTCAGTCTTGTACGGACACCCTACCCGACTCGCCCGTCGTTCAGCCCTGCATGGATGCCCTACTTGGGTCACCCGTCGTTCAGCCCTGCACAACGCCCTAAACGGTTTGCCCATTGTGCAGGCACATCTGCACGGCCTGCTCCTTCGCACTTTTTCGCTCTTCTCCTTGGCTCCCAAGTGATCTGTGTCCAAGCATGAATGGGTTGATCCAATGATGCCTTGTCTCCTCAACTTTGCCTTCTACTTATACGTTTGCTCGCCCATGCATTCAAGTGTCCAGCTGACCTCCCCATCAACATATATCCATTGGCTTAAATCATCTTTTGTACGTCATCCCACCCGTTATGTGGCTGACCGCCTGCCCATCGGCCCACGTGTCTGCTCGCCTGGAACTGCCCACCCATGTGGTGGTTCGTTTGTCGTCTCACCCGCTCGTTGGGTCTCCTGGGTCCACCCACATAGTATAAACATACCAATGTCCAAACTTCACATTTTTCACCTGGTTTGTCTCGCTCATCCGTGCCATCTCCCGGTGTGCTCTCGCTTGTCCACTAACTGCAGCTCGTGGGCGTTACATTCTTCCCCACTTGAAATCATTGTCGTCCTTGACAATCTCTCATCCTAGAAACCATCTTTCACCAAGATCTCCATAACTAGGTATACATCACATTGGTATGCCATACATTGGAATGTCTCCTCAATCCATGATCATCAACCACATCCATCGCAATCTCCACATGCTGCTTACATCGTGAAAGGTAGGCACCTCCATCTCAAGCTATATGCCCATTGCAACATATCGTGTCGACCTCATCATGTGTCGTCCTCGTGTGAACTACTGCCATGATACTCCAACACAATGCTAACACATCTTTGTATACTACTAGTCCCCATGACTCGAACTAGTTGGGTGATCAGTCCAATTATCACGCTCAACTCATGAGAATGCACATCCTCATGCCATCATCAGTCATTTCTCCGATCAGCTTGTCACATCATCAACTCGATCAGGAATCCATCTCCATATAAGTGTAACCATGCTCAAGTCCATGAAGTAGTCTCCATCTCATCTGCAACATGTTGTCCATGATGTCTGGTACTAATGTGCTACATGAAATCAACTACATCTACTGCAACATCATCATCCATCTGCAAAACATCCATCTCCTGAAAGTGAAGATATCTCCTCATCAAACTCAACTCTCAGTGTGCCACACCCAGGCCCATGAAGTATCCTCCACCATCTCTGCAATGTGCCATCCCTCAAGTCTGTCATAGACACAAGTATACACCTGTCTCATCTCCCATGTGCTGCTCATGATCATAGATCAATCAGCTCCCATGTGTCAAAAGTGGTCAAGTGTCGGCTCAACCCATGCCCAAATGTTGCCACCAAGGCATCATCATCACTGTAACTCCATCACTCCAAAGTGTCTCATATTAATCCTCCACATCAAGTCACTATTCTAAGCACAGCCATGCATGTACTCAAACGTATGCACCCCATCCTGCATCAAGGTCCCTGACCTCAGCTCCTCAATGCATGAGATCCTCCAAGTCCACCATATATGAAGTCCTCAAAAGTCACAACCTCATGTCATCATGAGCTCCATGAGTCATCTCCAACCAACATCCGACAAGCATAAAAGTCTCGACCTAAAGGTCTCATCAAGATGCCTCAGCTCTCCATGTAATAGGAATGATCCATAGTCTGCTCACAACTCCATCCAAGTACATGGACTTGTTGTACAAGAGTGCACAACATCTTCATCGCTCATAAATAAAACATCTTCATGTCATACCAGCATATCCACCTGCACAACATCCCTACCTTGGCACTCCTCATTAGATGCCCATACGTGAGACCTCTACAAGTGCTCCTTCATAATGTCCCTACATAAGACTGCCATGCTCCATGTCTCCAACCTGATATCCATGACTAAGTTGCTCATGTTGTCCAACTAAGTAGACCCATCACAACAATCGGTCATTATCATCCAAGCTTGTTGATCTGGTTTAGTGAATTCAGTCACCAAACCGTATCATCAACATATGAGTCTCTCCCATCATAGCTCGCCCACTAAAGGTTCCACGAAGAATTCCTCTCTTGGTCTCAGCCATGAGAAGTCCACCCAAGTATTTCCATACTCAAGTGTGTGCCCTCCTCCAATCTGTCCATGAGTCATGCCAGGCACTTAGCCAATTCTCCATGTGGCTAAAGCATGACCCATTCCTCCACAATGATCATCATGGTCCTCCCTTGTCACGAGCCTTTGTACCTTCTACCATAAGGTCACAAACAACCCTAACAAGTCCTACAACAATCAATGGTCCTTGCTTCCCCATACAAGGTTTCACCCTAGACAGCCATGGTAAGATGATCCCTTGCATCGACAAACTGATTTTGCCCTTCGCTATATACGGTTCATCTACCAAATGCTCAACTAAAACACAAGTATCAATAATACTTACTTCATCATCATGAAGCTCCTCCATGTGAGTATCCTCATCCATCCATGTCTGCAAACCGCACGATCTTGGTCCAACTTGATCAATCTCAAGTTCATCCTCCATCGTTGTCACATCTGCAACATCCTCAATCATCACGGCTTCCTCTTCCTTGTCATCACAATCTACAACTTCATATTGCTCCATTGTCCAACCATGTTGAAGAAGTTCGTCTTCAACATTCATTTCCAAGACTTTAAGTTTATCTTGAATCCGTGGGTTCTTTTCTTTCATCTACTTCAACCTGTATAAGGTCAGAAGGATCTTCCCTTTGCATTCTTCCAAACCTACCATGTCTTGTCATTCAACTTGGCCCAAGCAAGATGCTTCACCCTTGCTAAACCTGTCACGAAGTGTAGATCAACTTCCTGCAAAACTTATACCTCTTTCACCATTCACTAGGTTCTCCCTGCAAAACTGAACCAGCTCTTGATTCCACCTGTTGGTGAGATTAGCTTCCTCCACTTGCACTCCACCTAAATCAACTCTGATACCACTTGTCACGAAGTGCAAGTGTGTATCAACTTCAACACCAGCTCTGATACCACCTGTCATGCCCCTACACTAGTGGTAATATTCCAACCACACTATAGCAAGGTGCGGCACCACCGACCACTTTATTTTCACGAATACTTATGATTATGGAGTATGCCTAACATTTGTACTTAATTAATTTTTCTTTAACAAGTATTATCTTTATCCTTTATACATGATGAAACCATTAACATTCATCATAAACAATAGTAACATGAAAATTGCACAACAATATAAAGGGAGAGGCAACTCCCTGCAATATGAGTATGCCCAAATCAATATATATTATCTTCACTTTTATAAAGTACAAGTTAAATCTTGGGAAACCCAAAATTTACACTAAGCCAAATTTCCAACTTCGAAAAACTCAGTTGCCGAGCTCGACGGCACCTCCGATCGATCGCCGCACAACTTGCCCAACACTTTGTTCACCTCGTCGCACGTTCGTGTTGTTTGCCCAACTTGGGCATGCTCATTGTGCCTGTGTCACCCACCTTGGGCGCCCTCCGCGCGTCCTCATCGTACCTCCGTTCACAACCCAAAACACTTCGTTCACTTGACACCCAACCTGCCTCGGCCATTGTTTAGCTCTGCATGAACGACCTACCTGGGTCACCCATCCTTTAGCCCTACACGGATGCCCTACCTTGTCACCCATCGTTCAGCTCTGCATGGATGCCCTATCTGAGTTGCCCGTCATTCAGCCCTGCACGATGCCTTGAACGATCTGCCCGTCTTGCGGGCACATCCACACAGCCTGCTCCTTCACACTTTTTTGCTCTTCTCCTTGGCTCCCAAGTGATTTGTGTCCAAGTGTTAATGGGTTGATCCAATGATGCCTCATCTCCCCAACTTTGCCTTCTACTTATACGCTTGCCCGCCCATGTTCTCAAGCGTCCAACTCACCTACCCATCAATATACATCCATCGGCCTAACTCATCTTTTGCATGTTGGCCCATCCGTTATGTGGGTGACCGCCTGCCTGTTAGCCCACTTGTGATCGCTCGCCCGTCGGCTCACCCAGGACCACCCACCTGTGCTGTAACACCTTGCAATTGACAGGCGACTGGGCGCGTGCTCCACCCGCTACGCGATGCGACTAAGTCATGAAAACCGAGCGTGGAGTGACCAAGGACGAAATATATGTTATATAGGCGATGTTGGCGTTCCATGTTTTATAGGGCGAGTTGGGGAACTCGTCACACCATGAGCCGACCGAGAGCGATGGCAAACGACGGATGGATTGAGGGGTGGTCCCGCGCCATGGGCGGGCCGACCTCCAAAGACATTGAACGATGGCTTGGATGTGGCGGTTGGACAGATAGGTGGAAGGGTCGGCCGAGGGCGCGACCTCCACGCACACAAGCATATATACATACGATGGAGGATGGCATTTTCACCATCGCACTTCGCACTTGATCTCAACACAAGGTGCGAGAGTTAGAGGTGCAGCGTGGTATAGGTACGAGCTATGTGCCCACCCGGCAGGCATGGCTGCACAATGAACTCGGCATAGTGTTGGGTGGACAAAGGCACGGGTGGAGGGTGTTCTAAGGCGCCCGCCTGCCGAGGTGTTAAGGTGAGTTTTGGGTTGCGTTTGGGCGGTGGGTCGTGCACGGGCGTGCCCGCCCAACTCGGCAAAGAAGACTTGTATTGTATTTTTGGTTAAGTCGTGGTGAGACCATCGTGCGCTCTTGCACGGGTGGGTGCCCGACTTGGGTATAACACTGGTCGAGCCTAGCTCCCAGTCACTTGTAAAAATTCCTCTCATATATAATAAAAGATTTACATTACATATGAAGTGTTCTTCTTGTTGTTTTATGATGTTTTAATATTAATGGTTTCTGCACATTAATATGTTATTCATGTTTAATGATGAATGTTAAGGCATAGCTTGTAAAGTAAGCTAACAATGAAAGATGTTAATTACTTAGGCAGTGTCACACTCGGCCAATTTAAAAAAAAAAAAGAATTAGGGGCGTGACAGGTGGTATCAGAGCAGATTCACGACGAGTGAAGCTGGTGTATGATGAAGATGATACACACTGCACTTCATCACAGATGGTATCAAAGCAGGGTTGCTCATAACAGGTGAAGCTGATTCAGGGTTGAAGAAGCTTGATGAATGCAGAGAATAGACATGTATGCAAGGAAAAGTTATGGAGAAATCATGGATGAATAGTTTGGGTTTTATGGACTTGATGGTTCATGGCAAGACCATTCAAGCTCTAGTGGACACGGGGGCCACTCATAACTTCATGATGACATGGTTGGCTAAAGAGGTTGGACTGATGATCTTCCCTTCGAATGTGGAAGTCAAGGCACTGAACTCTAGAGTTAAAGTGGCGGGTTTGCCACACGAAGTGCATGTGCAGATAAAAGACTGGAAGGGTGAGTTGGACTTCACAGTGATGGAGATGAATGACTTCGATATGATACTTGGACAATATTTCTTGAAGGGAAACAGGGCTATTGTTGTCCCCTTCTGTGATGAGGTGGTGCTGGTTGGACAGTCACAAACTTGGACTTTGCCCACTCATAGGAAAAGGCATGTCACACGGAATAAGTCGATCTTGCGGACAAGATAGACCTTCCTAGAATCTAAAGAAGACCTAATGACAAGCAAACCAACCAGACACTATCTTTCTCTAAATATGCTTTGATAAACAAATAGCAAACAAGTGTTTTTAGGGCCTACCTTAGGTCCAACACAAGCTTGTGGATGCCCTCACTCCTTTGATCCAAGTGAGCTCCTTTCCGCGAATCTGCAAACATAAACAAGGCAAACAAATTAAATAGCACCTGAAAATCCAATTGCATAAAAATATTTAACATGAAAGTCAAGGAGTCCATGTAACAAATAACATAAGATACTTGTTGAGAAAAATAAGTTTGATTGTATTAATTCAAAAGAAGAACTTTACAACCTTTGCCTTGACGCTGTACAAGCTCCTCCCAGGGTCCAGCAAGAAGTCTCCTCTACTTTGACAAGTTTCACTCACTCCCCAATGAAGCCAAAAAGATGTGTGATCTCTCCTCTTAAGCTCAACTAGGAAGTCTTGATTTCACCAGCATTTACCCTCAAAAATGTTCAGCTTCTAACCTCTCCAGCAACCAGCCCAATGCCTGTATTTATAGTGCAATGGAGGGAGGTTACTAGGTCCTCCTTCAAAGGGATAGCTCCTCTCATCAAGGGATTAGCTCCTTCTCTTTTGGGATGCATGAACCACCTCAGAGCAAACAATCCACGTCAAAATTCCTTCTAGAAACCTCTAGAATTAACCCAAAGTGAGTTTTTTAAGATAAAACTTGCGCCTTTTGACTTTCACAGGGGTATGCACCTACACCGTTAGGGACAGAGCGGGCAGGTCTACAGTTTTTGTACACAGAAGGTGTGGGACCATAGGTGACCATGAGAGAAAGTGTGGAACCAGAGTTACATTGATTTTTAATGTCTTTCTCTCATTTCCAAAGCTTCATTTGAAGAGCTGAGGTCTGAGACTTGCTTAGGAGGACAGTACAAGTGATGATAGACCCATACTGACTGCAAATAATCATGGTGACGATATTTTTGTGTAACAGATTGCCCCCTAAAGTGCGAAGTTTGTAGTAGATGAGGATTTCTTATCATTTAGGAAGAGTGAAGTACTTTATCATTTTTAGGATCATCTTGTGGAGAGCCCGGTTGGAACCTGTAAAAACATTCAATGCAAGATATATATATGAGATCATATCATCGCTGAGATAGGCATTCCCATACTCAGATCAAAATTGTCTAGAAAAACTGACTACTGGTCTGATATAGGAATGATCTTGTAAAACATCACAAGTATAGACTCATGTGGACACAGTATGGACGCAACCATCTGGTTATGAATAGTCATTATATAATGAATATAAAATTCCTCGCAGCCTGGATTGTGGAAACTAGATCCAGGGTCTTCATTCTACTTTCCCGAAATAGTACGATTCAATCCATGCGAAAGAATGTTGTTTGATGTCGAACATGAAAAACCACTTGATTACCAGTCAATGATGTAAATTGCTAACAAGTGTGAGGAGAAACCACCAATGATGTCAATGGCTTCAAAGTACCCAGTAAAATCCATGAGATGC